>JASDQU010736247.1:252638-265870 GCA_032191745.1 Picea mariana
AATACAACATATTTTGTGGAGGCAAAATGAGCATATTACTCATACCTAAAATAGTAAAATTTTGATCATGTTGATTACTTTCACTAAACAATTGATCTATTGATGGATTATCAATCATCCTTTACACATATTAGAGGTATTAGAGTTTCAAGAGAAAAAACCCTCATGTAGAAAATTTACAAATAATATGAAATTTCTAGAGTTCTTACAAAAAAAAACTTTAGAAACAAATCATTCATATACATAGTATTCTAAGTAAAATAATTCTTTCCAAGTTATTCATTTTAATTAAATCTATAAATCAAATAATTATAATATAAGTTTTCGAAGTTTTAAAAATTAGATAATAAGTGTTTAATGCATAATAATAATAATAATAATAAATTATCATAAAATATAACATTGTAAAAATATCCACATTATCATAACATATAATATTGTAAAAAAATTCCAGGACTATTTATCCTCAATACAATTATAAAAAAATCCACCATTATTTAACCTTAAAACAATTATCAACTCGCAAAAACATGCATTGAAAAAAACAAAGTAAACACTTATACATTAAAATCCTTGAAAAATTAAAATCTTTTAACAATATTTTCTCTATGAAATAATCTGTCGTAAGAAATTCCATACCATCATAAAAGATTCAATGTACACGAACAATCTAATTCATCATGGTAACAATCACAAAATTCCATACCGTCATAAAAGATTCAACACGAACAATCCAATCCATTAGGTAACAATGAAAGAGAGCACTCACAACATCATTACAAGATCGTAATTTGAGAAACTTGTCCTAAACATCCTCCTCATCAAAGTAAGAAAATTTGATGTCCACCCAACCGGTGTTCAGTTGAATATAATTACCGTGAAAACACATTATAAATTATTAGGTTTATAATCTTATATGATTAGTAAAGATTTTCTCAATAAATTGAACAATTTAAAAATTAGATCAATCATATAAACTGTGTTCTAAAAATAAAATCAGAAGATTAAATTCGATTAAAGAATCCCTCAAAGTTTTTATAAAAATGAATGTGTCCTATTTATTTTAGTTATTGAGTATCTATGGATGTTGCAATGGATTTCACTACAAATTGCATGTATTCCATACTTTACAGTCATAAAGACCCTGCATGAAATCTGAGGGATCCGACAACTTTTGGGTGACATGATCTGCTCACAAACCAATTCTAAGGAAATCTGTTGAACTCAACCATAAATTTATAATATCCATCTTGTTGGAAATTTGTCACTGTAAAGATTTAGGATTTGGTCCTAGCTGTGGAGAATGGAAAATACAATCTAATTACAACAAACAAGAAATGATACCAGTAATTTAATGGAGCCATACGATAGAGTCAGTGGTTTTCTTGAGAAAACAAGAAATGTCCATAGACCTTCCACCTGGAACTGGAAGTGCCATATCAAAATATAATGTAAAAAAGAAAAACATAGCTACACTATATATGTTTGTTGGGAATTTGCATGGCAATCAGGTTCAGTTTCACTCTTAATACATGCAAACATTAGACATTCTCTTACAGATGTTTTCTACAGACTGGCCAAGATCTGGACTAGATTACATGACTATGGGTAGCATGGAGTATTAAGAAGCCCCATCTAGACTAGTGTGAATTATACACAGTGTCATGTTCTGAAAGGAGAGTTAAACTGTCAATTACTGACAGCTATGAGAAACAGTTTCTTCCACCTTGTTCCTATCTAGAACATTATATTTCTCCTTGTTTGGCATTTGATTGTCTACTTAAGCAATCTTTAAGGAAATTTGTACATTGTTTCTTCAACCTAGCGACATGGCCTTTTCTAGAGGGTAAAAATTTAATCAAATAAATTTGAGAAAAAATATTGTTATTCATCTTTTGTACACCATGCACAATCCCGTGCCTTCCTATTTTCTACTCATGCCATGAGACTATTAAAAAATCATATGATATTTTAGTCATCTATCTTTTCAATGGGGAAATGAAATGCATTTCCCATCTTCCACTACATGGAGGTGAATTGTACTCTATCCTCTTGGATGAAACCAAATACAAAAGTTGGAGGGAGAAATGTGCAAACCCAAAGGTTGGGAGTGGGTGTAGGGTTTGGCATATTGGAACTTGGAAGAGAATTGCCAATAGAGAATGCACATTGTATACCCAAAAAAATCAGTGGAGGACACAAAAACGGAGGGTGGGTGCCTGGAGGTGCTATTAAAGACTTCCATAAAGAAGAGTAGTGAAAGACAAGGTGTATACGCTATTTTTGGGTGTTTCAGACAGGAGAACCATAGTTTGATCTGCAGGATCAAAGGAATTTAAAACCTATGCTCCTAGATGCGACTAGAATTTTTTTTTCAAAATAATTCATTCCCCACAATGCAGACTGCAGTTTGTAAGAAGAAGGACTACCCACAATGAAGTAAATGAGAAAGGGTAACCTGTAATGCATACAGGGGAGAATTGTGTGACAATTCGAGGCTGTGTATTCCATAGAGTGCAAGGTAGAGTGGGAGGATAGTACTGTAAGAGGAAGGAGAAGGGAGGAAGGTTTAACCAAAAAATGTTTACATATATAATGTCGAAGGAGGGTTACATACATAATGGATGAATGGATGTGTTGGGAAGAGGAGATGAGATGTCATCTCATCTTTAATATATTTTCTTAATTTTTTATTTTTATATATCTGAATTTTGATTTAATTTATTAAACTTACAAAATAAATATTTTAAAAGATATCTCGAAATGGGTAAGGTATAGGTTCACAGTTGCAAGAGTGTCAAAATGATTGGATATGTTCTTAGCGATGAATCATTACTTCATCAGGTTGATAAGATTAGAACTTAGGTGAGCTCAAGTGGGGGCTCAGATCATAACCCAATTTTATTTCAATTGGAGTTGATAGATGAAAATCCATTTAGCCCTTTCAAGTTTAACCTAATCTAGCTTGAGGAGGCATCTTTTCAAGAACTGGTCCGAAGTGAGTGGAAGTGTTTCGATGGGGGAATTAGGGTATTTGTTGGAAGGAAATTTGCAGTTTAGTTGAAGGTTGTAAAAGTGAAGGTTGTTGTTTGGGTAGATGAGAGATACAAGAAAAGAGATCATGTACTTAAAGAGACATAGCATGCAATTGCAGACCTTTTCAATAGCAACGTCAGTGGGATTTTTGATGGTGTTGAGCAACAAACCCTAAAATACTTGGAACTAAAAATGACAAATTTGTTGAGGGAGTTCGAATCCAATTGGAGGATGAAGAACAAAGCCATTTGAGTCAAGCTAGGTGACGAAAATACAAAAAAAAAATCATATATTTGCAAATCATCAAAAGAACCAAAACATCATCTAGGAATTAGCAACCCCTGATGGTAGGACATCAAGAAGTTTCCAGGAACTTTCAAACTTGTGGGTACATCATTTCTCTTCCATTTTTAAAGAACCATAGACTTCCAATACTATTGAGATAGTCAAAGTGGCTTCCTATTTTCCAAGGTTAGTATCTGAGGAAGACAATCATGAGATATTTGAGGAGGTTTCCAAGGATAACTTACTATTTTTTTGTGTTCTTTCCAAACAAATAAGAGCCCTAGTCCTGATGGATGGATCGTTGAATTATTCCTTGTTTTTTTAAGTAGCATCTTGTAGGGTGATAATCTCTTGAAAGTGGTCAAGGAGACAAGGATATTTTGGAATATTTTAGGCTCTTTCAATTCTACCTTTATTTCTTTGATCCCAAAAAACTATAAGCCAACAACATATGGTGATTTCATACCAATAGCACTTTGCAATTGCATGTATAAAATAATTTCCAAAGTGCTAGAAGCAAGGCTTAAAAATCTACTTTGAAAGGTTATTTCTCCAGAACATTTTGGATCCGTAGAAGGGAGGAAGATACACGAAGTTGTGGGTTGTACTTAGGAAGGAGTTCATATGATCAAATTGAAAAATTTGTCTTCTATTGATCTTTCCAAGGATTATGACATAACTTGTTTGTTATATGTTAGGCTACCATTAATTCATGTGGGTTATAAAAATATGGTTATAAAACTTGATATTTCCAAGGCTTATGACATAACTTGTTCGTTATATGCTAGGCTACTATTAATTCATGTGGGTTTCCCACTACAGATTGTAAGTTGGATAATGGGATGTGCGACTTTTGTTTCATATGTTGTCTTGGTTAATGGGGCGACTTCCTATTTTTTCAAGCTCACTAGGGGACTAATACAAGGAGGTCCCTTATCCCCTTACCTAATCATGTTGGTGGCTAAGGGTCTTAGTAGGTCTACTCTTGAAGATATAAGTGCTAGGAATGCACATGGAATTAATATAGAGGAGGTTGTCAATCTATAACATATTTTATTTGTAGATGATGTTTTACTTTTCACCTATGATTCAATGGAGGGGAGGAATCTAAAAAAAAATCTCGAGTTGTATAGCAATGCAATGGGCATGGTAATAAACTTTGAAAAATATGTTATGTGTTTCAATGAACTGGATGAAGGCCGGGTTTAGATATTGGAGAATATGTTTCCCTTCATATTGTTGGACTTTAATGAGGGGTTGAAATATTTGGGTTTCAATCTTAAACCAAATGCTTATAAGAAAGGAGATTGGGGGTGGTTGCTTAGTAAAATAGAAAAAAGGGTCTATATGTATTTTAATAGATGGCTCTCCTGAGGTAACTTTGGTAAAATCAGTGCTAGAAGCCATTCCTGTGTACTAGCATTCTTTGGACCATATATCTAAAGATGTTTTGGAAAATATGAGGAGGATATGTGCAAACTTTCTGTGGTTAGGGAAGGATGAGAAGGAAGGAACACACTAGACCAAAACTTTTGGGTGACTTGATTGCATAGAAAAATACACAGTACGAAAGAACAATAACAAGATGAAGCCATGAATCTAACCAAACCATGCCTGGGGCCAACAAGACATACTAGTATGGCCCATCAATGGGGAGTCAAAAGGGATCCCCCACCTTCCACTACATAGAGGGATCTTATGCCTAACATCCAGTCCTAGATTTGTCGTGGAGTTTAGTCTGGCTAAGCATCACCCGGGAGATCAGCCATTGCGGAGGGGAGATATAACCATTGTTGCAGAGGAAAATACATATAGTAAAATACTATTTTCCTAAGTACTTGACTATACATATTCTTTTTATTATTTTTTAAATAAACAATAAAAAGATGTTATTTGAATTAATAATTTTTATGTATTTTTAATATAACCAATAAAAATATTATTTAGAGTTAATTTTGTTCCATTATATTTAATAATGTGGTCAATTAGTAAATTCAAAGAGTTATTGTTTTTTAAATAGTTGTTAAAATCAATGTAGGATGTTATAGTAATAATAATAATCTATTTTTTAAGGTCAACTCTTAAAGTCTAGGGAGGTATACATACCCTACACCCCTTTGGATTTGAACTTGTGACCTCTTAGGAGGAAACACATGTTCTTAACCATTAAGCCCACTATGGTATATATCTATTGAAAATAAGGAATTGAGTCTCCTTATAATTGCACTTACTCGAGCACTCATCCACTTTCTATTATGATCAGGGGTTATGACAGATGGTTGAGGTTGTGTTCCCTTTACAAGTAAGTAAAAAATGCAATGCAATGCAAAACAATACTTTTCAAAAATATTCATCAAAAACTCTAAACAAAACAAAAATGACTTGTCATTCTATATAGCAACATCATTCCTTTAATAATTCATCTAAATTTAATACAACATACTTTGGTCTAAATTTAATACAACATACTTTGTGGAGGCAAAATGCGAATATTACTCATACCTAAAATAGTAAAATTTTGATCATGTTGATTACTTTCTCTAAATAATTGATCTATTGATAGATTATTAATCATCCTTTACACATATTAGAGGTATTAGAGTTTCAAGAAAAAAAAATCCTCATGTAAAAAATTTACAAATAATATGAAATTTCTTGAAGTCTTACCAAAAAAACTTAAAAAATAAATCATTCATATACATAACATTCTAAGTAAAATAATTCTTTCTAAGTTATTCATTGTAATTAAATTTATAAAACAAATAATTATAATATAATTTTTCTAAGTTTTCAAAATTAGATAATAAATGTTTAATGCATAATAATAATAATAAAACATTATCATTAATATAACATTGTAAAACTATTATCAATAACATATAATATTGTAAAAAAAATCCACTATTATTTAACTTTAAAACAATTATAAAAAATCCACCATTATTTAACCTTAAAACATTGAAAAAAAAGAAAGTAAACACTTATACATTAAAATCCTTGAAATATTAAAATACTATCATAACATATATTATTGTAAAAAAAATCCACTATTATTTAACCTTAAAACAAATATAAATAAATTCACCATTATTTAACCTTAAAACAATTATCAATTGACAAAAAAAAATGCATTGAAAAAAAAATAAACACTTATACATTAAAATCCTTGAAATATTAAAATATTCTAACAATATTTGCTTTTTGCTTTATGAAAAGAAAAAATTTATCTTAAGAAATTCCATACCGTCATAAAAGATTCAACCCACACGAATAATCCAATCCATTAACAATCCAATCCAATCCACGAACAACCCAATCCATCAAGGTAACAATCACAGAGAACAATCACAACATCATTAAATGATCATAATTTGAGAAACTTGTCTTGAACATCTTCCTCTTGATCGAAGTAAGCAACTTTGACGAACACCTTACTGGAGTTCAGTTGAATATAATTCCTGTGAAAACACATTATAAACAATGATGAATGGCAACATATACCTGTCGTTATGCAGGATTTTATAATTTTTAAATGGAAAAATGTGAATACCAGTTATATGTTGCTCTATGATGAAATATTCATATTTCCTATAGGTCGAGTTCACATTCCAAGACAACTATCTGTATGTGTCTATTAAGAATTTCATACATGACTCACCTTCCATCCTATAGAGATTGTAAATCCACCGTAAGTGAAATCTTTGATAGCCTCTCGAAAGGTCCCTGGACCACTCTACATGCTATAATGCAAATCTGTCATTATTACTTAATATAATATTAGACTAGGTCAACAAATCAGTCATGATTATGGTTAGACCGTGATGACATAGATCTACAACACTAATATGACAACAAAAATCTAATGCGAAATGACTTGGGTTTTTAAATAGTGTTTTATATTTCTTAACTGCTGAGCATTATTTACAAATTCTTTTTTAACTTTTTGATGATTTCTATGCATTTGTCACAATGATGGTTATGTTGGAGAGGTGTGACAAGGCAAAGCAGTTGACAACTTTGAAAAAATCGTTGTATTTGTCAAAGGAAATTGTTGGCATTGTCTACAAAGTTCACAGTTCCCCAAAAACATTTTTCTAACTTAGGCCAAAACACTTTCAAGGTAATAATTGCATTATGACCTCGTTCTTTGTCCGTCTGACCACAATTACTAAAGGTGGATAGAGTCTCAGAGACTCTTTAATAATCATGTCCCCCTGCAAGAAAACATGACAATCGCATCAATACATTAATCCTTCATCATAATGTTATGACCCAATTAGGAAAGAAAATTTTTGATCTTACAATTCTGAGTTTGTTCAAAGTATTTATCTCTGGATCATCGTTTCCAAAAACGTCTAGAACTTGCTTCCAAACCATTTTCGTCTAGAAATTACTTCCGAGCCATTTTTTGCTAGTCTTGATGGATGGCCAGAAAAACTACTGTCCATGTTAACATATTTGAAGTGGTCTGCTTTCCAACAAAGAAGAAAGTCTTGCATTCCTCTTTGATATCTCCAATTCTAATAGCACAAGCACTAGTGTTAGCATGGTCTGCTGCATTAGTGTTTACTTTGGCATCTATCATAAGCCCTAGCAAATCAGTTGAAATGGGTCTCTTAACAATCAACAGAGTTTATCATCCGATTCTTCAAATATCAAAGTAGCAATAAAGACCAAACGGTTTTTTCAGATGGCGATAGCTTCCTTCATCTCTTGGAAACAATGAACAAAGCACTTGGAGAGCAGGCCTGCATCTACATATCCTTTTGCAGCTATGACTTGCACAGTGTGATTTAGTAGTTATAAGATGAGAGTCATCGTGTTAAAGACCTAGGTTCAAACTCCAGTGGGCATAGTTCATAGTTCCCTAGGGTGTATATGCCAATGTTACAAAACTCGCCAAGTTTGACCTAAACTTGTGAATCAAATCTGGCTTGGCCCATAAAACGGGTTGAGTTAACCTGGTGGTGAGTCACACACGCCACCAACAAGTATTTCGCTCAATCGAGAAATGCTTACCTTACCCAAATCTCATCTGTGAACGGCCCAGAGTTCGAATCCCGCTGATTTGTTGAATGTAATTGGCCCGAATAAAACCAACAGAAGGGCTCCGCCTTTAACATTCAGATCTGAAACAGCCCGAGCGACTGCATGAGCTCTTGGTGATTATTTTTTAGGCATTGGAGAACCCGGGATCGAGTCGTGAGAGTGTTGTTTGGAGGGAAAATATATATAAAAAGCAAGATGAGGGCCGGATGGGTACCTAAATCCCGGTTGTAGTAGCGTAAAGCTGCGTCAAAGGAACCGCTATTAACTGTGCGAATCTGGCAGGTGGAAAAAGCTCACGGGACAATGCACAAGCTACCCATGTAGCTTATACTCGTCACAAGAAGCGCTTGTCATGTTCAAATCGATTTCATCAATGAAAATCACAATTTTTATGATGCATTGATTTACACATAAAGTAAAAGAGGAGGTAGCATCGAATCGAACCTGAGGCACATCGGATACGGAGAAATATAAAGTTTTTACAGTACAAAAAAATTATTCTATATCGAATGGCCGACAAGAAATGTGCATGCACGTTGCCACGCTACCTGTAATTCTTCTCTGAGTTGTTTGAGTTGTTGTTGCTAGAGCATCTACTGCACTAATCATTCGCTATAGTGTCTCTTCACATCACCACACATTCACAGTTTTCTAGAAAATGTTCAGCCACTTATTTATTTATATCTGTCAACTGTGTCTATTGGTTTCACTAACTAATTAGATGTCAAAAAAATGTTTTTAAACAGTTAAGAAAAATAAAGAAATTCAAATTGTAATGTAAAACTTTGGAAAACAATTCTGAAAATAAAAAAATTCAAACTGTAATGTAAAACTTTGGAAATCAATTCAATTTATTTTGGTAGCCAACAACTCCGCAATAACGAGTTGGTTTCACTAACCAATTAGATGTCAAAAAAATGTTTTTAAACAATTAAGAAAAATAAAAAAATTGAAATTGTAATGTAAAACTTTGGAAAACGACTCCACGGTGAATTAATAGATCATCAACCCGATATCTATCCCTATATGTCATGCCCACGGCAGGTATAATTATTAGGTTTATAATATTATATAATAAGTAAAGATTGACTCAATAAATTGAACGATTTAAAAATTAGATCAATAATATAAACTGTGTTCTAAAAATAAAATCAGAAGATCAAATTCGATGAAAGAATCCCTCAAAGTTTTTATAAAAACAAACTAGTCCTATTTATTTTGGTTATTGAACATCTATGGTTGTTGTAATGGCTTTCATAAAAACAAACTAGTACTATTTATTTTGGTTATTGAACATCTATGGCTGTTGTAATAGCTTTCATTATGAATTGCACGAATTCCATACTTTACAGTCATATAAAGACCCTGTGTGAAATAGGGATCCGACAACTTTTGGGTGACATGATCTGTTCATAGGTCAATTCCAAGGAAATTTGTTGAACTCAACCATAAATTTATAACATCCATCTTGTTGGAAATTTGTCATAGTAAAGATTTAGGATTTCATCCCAGCTTTGGAGAATGTAAAATACAATCTAATTACAACAAACAAGAAATGATACCAGTAATTTAATGGAGCCATATAATAGAGTTAGCGGTTTTCTTGAGCAAACAAGAAATGTCCATAGACCTTCCACCTGGAACCGAGAAGTGCCATATCAAAATCTAATGTAAAAAAGAAAAACGGAGCTACACTATATATGTTTGTTGGGAATTTGCTTGGCAATCAGGTTCAGTTTCACTCTTAATATATGCAAACATTAGACATTCTCACCAAGATCTAGACCAAATTAGATGACTTAAGAGGAATGGACCGAATTGGTTGTGTGTTTGTTTGGAGAAATTCCTCATGCCACTATGAAAAACAAAATCCACTCTAAACATTCCATCATTGTCTGCTCATTAATGAAATGTTAGATATGAAATTAGCCGACAGAACCAGTGCAAAATTAGAAGGAAAATTAATCACTGTTAATCTTTGTGCACTGTTATAAAGACAACATTGACCACACTACTTTGAAAATGAATGTGAATATTGTTGGAAGAGTTAATTTCTACCTACCACCATAATTTCCATTGACTTCGAGACTCTTCCTCCACCAACTTAGTCACTGATGCTTCTAGATATCTCCCGCTCCGAGAAATCTATGGAATCTCGAGAGCCTTCCAAGACCTCTATAAAAACGTGGCAGATGTAACCATTTTGAGCACTGAGCAATAAAATCAATCTTTATGTTATTTGGTGTATTTCATTTTCTTCTTCCCACTTCATCGTGGTATCAGAGCGAGGTGAACAGTGAGGGTCGTGAGGTTGAGTCTTGTGCATAGAGGAAAAGCCTATGTAGAATTGGGTTGCGAGCTATAAGGTGTATGCGGTGGAGGGAAGAGTGAAGGCCTCGTTCCTTAAGAGATTTCATTGGATCAAGGACAAGTACTCATAAATGTTACAAGGATGTTGATGAATCGTCACTTAGTTGTGTTATTGGCTTTCAAGTGTTATTCATGAGGCTCTTTCAAAGGGCGAATACATTTCACTTGTGTACACGAGGGTCGAGGGTTCGAGAGAAGGAGCCACAATGGGTATTGACTTAATTGTTGGTGGAAAGAGCAAGAAGACTAGGTGTGCTGCTCAGCTCTAGGCTTGGTTGGTCCGAGGCAAGGTTCAGGAGCTTCAATTTCCAAATTGAATGATTGAGTTAGGGTTTGCCTTCCAAACGGCTTGATCAAGGTTCGGTTTTGAACCGGTGGTGAAGAATTAGGGATTGTTTAGTTGTTGAAGGGTTTTGAACCGGTGGTGAAGAATTAGGGATTGTTTAGTTGTTGAAGGGTTTTGAAGTGAACAATGAGGATTGATTAAGAAGGAAGCAATGGCCGAATACACTCTAGTCCCACCAAATATTTATTGCGAGATATTGTTTGCAGAGGCTGTGAAAGTGTTCATTGTTCTATCTGATAATACACATATAAATTTGGAGAGATGTAGAAATGGAGAAGGAGAAGTCGGTGAAGGAGTCGAGAATGGAAAAATGCGAAGAAAGAAAAGGAAGCGGCTAGTGAATATTGGCAACAAAAATATGGTTTGGTCGAGGTAATGAATATGTGGAGTTCCTTGTAAACTGGTGACAATTTTTGGATGTCTTTTTGTTACTATAATATTTTGACTATTTTGTTGGATTTTTTTTACGGAAAGGACTGTCATTAGGGCTTGATTTTTTTTCTTTAAAGAATGGCATCACACATGTATCAAAAACTTATGATTCCAACATTTTTTTAGGAAAAATTATGATAATTGGGAATTTAGAATGAAATTAACATTTAATCCATATGAGCTATCATATATAGTAATGAATGGTTATAGTGAACCACAAGATGAGTCTATTTCGAGTGTTGATGACAAGAAAAAAATTGATGAAAATAGGGAAAATAATAAAAGGACTTTGCAGATAATTGGACAAGCATTGGATGATTTGGTTGTTGGAAAGATTAAACTAGCCACTACAGCCAAGCAAGCATGAGACATTCTAGAGACAACATATCAAGGCACTAGTAAGGTAAAAATTGCCAAACTCCAAGCACTTCGAAGAGAATTTGAAAACTTGCAAATGAAAGATTTTGATTCAATAGATCAATTTACATTTCATGATGCAGATTTGGTTAATCAAATAAGACAAAATGGTGATGAGATAGAAGATCAAAAGGTTGTAGAAAAGGTTTTGAGAAGTTTTCCTAGAAAATTTGATGCAATTGTTGTGGTAATTGAAGAATCTAAAGATTTGACTACATATTCTATGGATGATTTGGTTGGCTCCTTGAAACATTATGAAGATAGATTGAATAGAAATGACAATACCTCATTGGAGCATGCATTCAAAACACAAATGACATTTGGTAGAGGCAGAGGAAGAGAAAATCCAGGATTCAGAGGAAGAGGAAAAGGACGAAATAATTTTCAAAGAGAAGAAAGAAAGAATCAAGAACGAGGAGGATGGAGAAATCAAAATTTCATCTCAAGGGAAAGCAATAACAATCAGGCATCACAAAGGTATGGAAAATCAAAGATTCAATGTTATTATTACAAGAAGTATGGTCACTTTGCAAATGAATTCCAAAAGAAACAAGCAGATATGAAAAAGAAGAATGAAAATTTCTCTAGGAGCAGTTTTGAGACATTGTTTATTACATGTGATGTATCTCAAGAAAATGCAAGTAACATTTGGTTTCTTGATAGTGGGTGTAGTAAACATATGACTCGAAATAAAGAGTTCTTTGAGGATTTGGATACATCAGTTAAAGCACAAATTAAATTGGGTAATGGTAACATTGTAGAAGTCATGGGAAAAGGTGCAGTTAATATAATAACAAAGACTAGAAATAAAACTATTCTTGATGTTTATTGTGTACCTGGTTTGAAGCATAATCTCATAAGTGTGGGACAACTTACTCAAAAGTTTTATAGAATTGCTTTTGAGAACAATGTATGCACTATACTTGATATTCCTCCTAGTAAAATGGTGATTGCAAAGATTAAAATGACAAGCAACAGAGTGTTCCCACTTCACATGAAAAGTGAAATGATGGAGAAGATTGGAGAAAGTTTCAAGGCATCAAGTTAAGATCAAGCATGGATATGGAACTTGAGGTATGACCATATAAACTTTAAAGGATTGTGTTTGTTTCAAAGAAATGAAATGGTAAGAGGCTTACCACCTATTAAAGCACCAATAAGTTCATGTGAAAGTTGTATTTTGGGCAAGCAACATAGGAAAATATTTCCAAAAGAAATGTCATATAGAGCTTGGGCACCTTTAGAAATTGTGCATACAGATTTATGTGGTCCAATGCAAACACCATCATTAGGGGGG
>JASDQU010736248.1:12130-31264 GCA_032191745.1 Picea mariana
TTTTTTTATTTTTTTAGTTTAATATTTTTTAATTTTTTTTTAATGTTTGTGTTTTTTTAGTTTTTTTTTTAATTATTTAAATCGACGACCTTCTCTTAATAATTTATGTATTTGATTGGTATTTTACCTATCCTATTATTTTTTTCATAATTTATGTATTTGATTGGTATTTTACCTATCCTATTATTTTTTCATTTTAATTGATGCAAATCCTTATTTCATCTTATTTGATTTGATTTTAAATCTTTCCAATATCCTTTCTTAATCTAATTTTTTTTTTAATTGTTTTCCAACTTTACATTTACTCAACCTATTATCTCTAGAGATGTTTCAAGTTGTTGTTATAATGATGTCGAGGTAGCGCAGGGGCTAAGACTTAAGATGAATTTTAAGGTTAGATTTACAATAAAATAATTGTGCAATTTTGGAAAGTTTTTTCCTCTCTTTTTCTTAAAACTAAAGGACCTTAAATTGTTCTCATTTCAGCTGACAAATGCTCTCAACTATCGGAGGCGTATGCCTAAAAATATCTTTAGACAACCAAACTTTAAAGGGAGATGAAATGGTGGATTTGAGGAAAGAACAAAATAAACATACATGACACTACTAAGAGTGAATCCTGTAGCGTATGTGAAATGAATAACGTTCTTAGCACTTGAGAATTCAATAGTTCTAACAAGTGTAAAAATATTCAATAATCATATGCTTCAAACAGTTAACACTTTCATACACTCAAATTCAAGGAGGTACCCTCTACATATCATTTAAATGCACAAAGAGATGATAAGAAATGGTCATACATTCAAAGGAAATTACTTCTATATCRGGATTAGACATCATSCAATAACACTGAACACAAGTTATAATCTGTTGTCTAACCTTTTATAAATCATATTTGATACAGGAAAATAAAAAATGGGAAGATACGCTTTACAAGGACACAACACTATAAGGAGGAATTACATAATGAACATTAAACATAGGGGATAAATCTATGTTGCATGTTTCATTTACCAACTCAGTGTGCTCAAGGTTTCTTTGGTCGAATAGCTCTGGTTACAAGAAACTCTTTAACTCCCCAAAGTGTCGACCTTAACAATGGGTGCCTTCATTGTATTTTGTTCCTCTCGCTCATGCCCTAAAACCGATTCTTGAAACAACTTCTAGCTTCTTGATTCTTGGATGGTTTATCCCATGGTCAAAATTATAAAAATTAATTTTACCTGTTGGAATATGTTAAGTTGAGATCGTGGAACAACTGGGAATTCATAGGCCAAGCTATCAATCACACCTTGTCCCTAAAAAGTCCTTTCTATCATTTTCGTTACTGCAACAAACTCAAAATTATAACTGCAGAGATCATGTGACTCAATAGTCGCTGGATCTATCTCGACGAGTGATCTTGATCATTAATATGTGTAGTTATGGATGATTCCCCATACACAGGCTCATTAAAACATTACTTATGTTGTTTTGAATCCCACATTAACTTCACAGAAAATGTAAATCTCTGCAAACGTCAAATCGATCTTGGTAAGTACACTCAATCTTTGATCGAGGTCACACCTATTCGAGCAAACAAGGTTTGCAAAGGCATAAAACTCTATAGTCGTTGGATCAACTTGATCAAATCTGGATCGTTGATCAGAGTCTCACCTATCGTAGCGATCGGGGTATGGGCTTCAACAACACTCCGACAAGGGAACTTTGAGACCGCATCTCAACCGTTGATATGGAGTTGGAAGAGGAAATGTGACGACGCATAAGAGTTGTCGATCTGGCTCGACCAAGCACCCAAAATTGGCTTAGGCATAAACATTATCACGCTAACATCACCCTGGACATGTGGCACCTTCTCACAAGTACACGTTGGAGTTGATGTGGCAGGAAGGCGTGACACATGTCACCCTTTTTTGGATTACTGACCTGTGTATTTGGTGGGTTTCCTGTGTCCACATGGCAGTTGTTGACTTTCCTTGACAGTGCTCCATAAGCACATTGATACGACACCTGGCTAGGAAGATTTGATACCCGGGGGCAGATCTAGACCATTAATCAATCCCACTTGAAAGAGGTTCGAGAGTCGATCTGGACCATCCATTGGAGGTGCCCATTAGAGTGGTCGGGGTCAAAGTTGCAGATGCGACTCCGACGAGGGGGCTTGGATATTGAATATGGACTGTTGATATGGAGCTGCAAGGGGAATTCCAACGATGCATGAGAGTCATCAATCTAGCTCGACCAAGAACCCAAAAATGGGTAAGGAAAATATCAACATGCTGACATCACCCTGGACACGTGGAAATTTTCTATTAACCCATGGTGGCATTGGCGTGGTAGGGGAGCAGGACATGTGTCACTCAGATTTGAGATTTTTACCTATGCATGTGGCATGTTCCACATGTCCACATGGAAGCCGTTGGTTGGCTTTGGAAATTCTATGTTGGCAGGTTGACATGACACTTAGTAGGTGAAACTCAAGATAAGAGATCAGATATGGACCGTTGATCAGAGGTGCATTGACATAGATCTAGATCATTTCTCAGGGGTTTCTCATCGAAGTGGTCGGGGTATGGACTTGAAACTAGACTTCGACGAGGGGACTCCAAAATGTCGATACAATAGATTTATATTGTCCATCGAGATCTGGGAAACAACTAAGAGTCATTGATCTAGCCGCAATCAAAAACAAAATTTGGCTAAGGAAAATATCATCATGTTGATCTCATATTTGACGCATGGTGCCTTCTCACTAATCCGCATTGGAGCTGATGTGGCAGAGGGGCGGGACACATGTCACCCATTTTTTATATGCTTTGGGGTGACTTTGGTGGGTTCCACATGTCCACGTGGTAGCTCCGGATTGGTTCTGAAAGTGCCATGTTGGCATGTCATGTTTTCATCTCTTCTGCATTTTGTTGATGACAATGTCGTTGTCGGTAAAGTTAAAACTTGTGTCGGGGATTTCTCTTTTCATTTCTCTGACGACAATCTCCATCCTCATCTTCGTCATTGATATTTCACTAAAACAAGGGTAGCCACTGGTCTGGCTAGACCATAAACCCAAATCAGCTAAGGCATTGACAAGGTTTCATTGACATCACCCTAGACACATGGCGTATTTTCATTGGTCCATAATGATGATGATGTGGTAGCTAGGGAAGACACGTGTCACCTAGTTTTGAGATATTTTCCTATGCATACAGTGGGTTCCACATGTCCACGTGGTAGCTGGTGTTTGTCTCTAACAACATGATGTTGGCATGTTTCTTTAGCTCCACGTGTAAAATGATGTGGCATGAGGAGTCGTCGTCGGTGATAAGGAAATAAAACATGTTGCGGTGAACATGCATTTTGTCGATAACGACATCAATGTCGGTGATTGATGAGTGATCACACTTGGTCCCTATGCTATGATCCCATGATAAGCCCCCTTTTCCTCGAGATGTTCCAGGTTGTTGTTACAATGATGCCGAGGCACACCAGGGGCTAATACTTAGGATGAATCTTAAGGCCAGATTTGCAGTAAAATAACTGTGCAATTTCGGAAAGTTTTTCCCTCTCTCTTTATTAAAACTAAAGGACCTCAAATTGTTCTCATTTCAACTGACAAATGTTCTCAACTATCAGAGGCATATGTATACGAATGTTTCAGACAACCAAGCTTTAAAGGGAGATAAAATGGTGGATTAGAGGAAAGAACAAAATAAACATACAGGGCACTGCTAAGAGTGAATCGTGTAGCCTATGTGAAATGAATAGTGTTCTTAGCAATTGAGAATTCAGTAGTTCTAACAAGTGTAAAAAAATTAAATAAACATATGCTTCAAACGATTAACACCTTCATACACTCAAATTCAAGGAGTTACCCTCAACATATCATTCAAATGCACAAAGAGATGATAAGAAATGGTCATACATTCAGAGGAAATTACTTCTATATTGGGATTAGACATCATGCGGTAACAATGAAAACATGGTATAATATGTTGTCTAACCTTTTATAAATCATATTTGATACACGAAAAGAAAAAAATGGGAAGAGATGCTTTAGAAGAACACAACACTATAAGGAGGAATTACAGACTGGAAATTAAACGTAGGGGATGAATCTATGTTTCATGCTGCATTTACCAGCTCACTGTGCTCAAGGTTTATTTGGTTGAATAGATATGGTTACAAGAAACTCTTTAACTTTCCAAAGTGTCGACCTTAACAATGGGTGCCTTCATTGTATTTTGTTCCTCTCGCTCATGCCCTAAAAATGCTTCCAACTTCTTGATTCTTGGATGGTTTGTACCATGGTAAAAATTATAAAAATTACTTTTACCTATTGGAATCTGTTATGTTGAGATCATGGAACAACTGGGAATTCACAGGCCAAGATATCAATCACACCTTACCCCTGAAAAGTCCCTGTAATCATTTCCCTTACTAAAACAAACTCAAAATGATAACTGCAGAGATCATGTGACTTAGTAACCATTGGATCTATCTCGACGAGTGATATTGATCATTAATCTGTGTGGTTATGGATGATTCCCCATACACGGGCTCATTAAAACGTTAATTATGTTGTTTTGAATCGCACATTTACTCCGCAGAAAACATAAAGCTCTATAATCGTCAGATCGATATCTGTAAGTACACTCAGTCGTTGATCGAGGTCACACCTGTTCAAGAAATCAAGGTTTGCAAAGGCATAAAACTCAGTAGTCTTCGGATCAACTCGATCAAATATGGATCATTGATCGGAGTCGCACCCATCGTAGCGATTAGGGTCTGGGCTTCAACAACACTCCGACAAGGGAACTCTGAGACTACATCTCAACCGTTGATATGGAGTTGCAAGAGGAAGTCTGAAGACACATAAGACTCATTTATCTGGCTTGATCAAGAACCCAAAATTGGCTCATGCATAAACATTATCACGCTAATGTTAACCTGGACACATGGCACCTTCTCACAAGTCGACGCTAGAGCTGATGTGGTAGGCAGACATGACACATGTCACCCATTTTTGGAATACTTAGCTATGTATCCGGTGGATTTCCCGTGTCCATGTGGTAGTTACTAACTTTCCCTGACAGTGCTCTACAAGCACATTGATACGACACCTGGCCAGGAAGCTTTGATACTTGGGGGAAGATCTAGATCATTAATCGATCCCACTTGAAATAGGTATGAGAGTCGATCTGGACCATCCAATGGAGGTGCCCATCAGAGTGGTCGGGGTCAGAGTTGTAGATGTGACTCCAACGAGGGGACTTGGAGCATGGATCTGGACTGTTGATATGGAGTTGCAAGGGGAAGTCCAACAACGCATGAGAGACGTCGATCTATCTTGACCAAGAACCCAAAAACAAGTAAGGAAAATATCGACATGCTAATGTCACCCTGAACATGTGGCAATTTTCTATTGGCCCAAGGTGGCACTGGCGTGGCAGGGGAGCAGGACATGTGTCACTCAGATTTGATATTTTTACCTATGCATATGGCAGGTTCCACATGTCCACGTGGAAATCGTTGGTTGGCTCTAACAATTCTTTGTTGGTGGGTTGACATGACACCTGGTAGGGGAAACTCAAGATTAGAGATCAGATCTAGAACGTTGATTAGAGGCACATTGACATAGATCTAGATTGTTGCTCAGGGATGTCTCATCGAAGTGGTCGGGGTATGGAATTCAAACTGGACTTCGATGAGGAGACTCTGAAAGGTCAATACAATGGATTTGGATCATCCATTGATATCTGGGAAACAACTAAGAGTCATTAAACTAGTTGCAATCAAAAATAAATTAAGGAAAATATCATCATGTTGATCTCATCTATGACGCATGATGCCTTCTCACTAGTCCGCGCTAGCGCTGATGTGACAGAGGGGAAGGACACGTGTCACCCATTTTTTATTTGATTTGGGGAGACTTTGGTGGGTTCCACATGTCCATGTGGTAGCTCTGGATTGGTTCTGAAAGTGCCATGTTTGAATGTAGTGTTGTCATCGCTTCTACATTTCGTTGACAACGATGTCGTCGTCTACAGAGTGAAAACTTGCGTCGAGGATTTATCTTTGCATTTCTCCAACGACGATCTCCATCCTCATCTATGTCATTGATATTTCACTGAAAAAAGGGGATCCACTAGTCTGGCTAGACCATAAACCAAAATCGGTTAAGGCATTGACAAGGTTGCGTTGACGTCACCCTGGACATGTGGCATATTTTCATTGGTCCATAATGATGTTGATGTGGGAGCCAGAGAAGACATGTGTCACCCAGTTTTGATATATTTTCCTATGCATCTAGTGGGTTCCACATGTACACGTGGTAGTTTTTGTTTGGCTCTGACAACATGATGTTGGCATGTTGCTTTAGCTCCACGTGTAAAATTATGTGGCACTAGGAGTGGTCGTTGGTGATAAGGAAATAAAACATGTTACAATGAACATGCATTTTACCAACAACGACGTTGGTGTCGATGATCGATGAGTGCTCACACTTGGTCCCTAGGCTATGATCCTATGATAAGCCCCCTTTGCCTAACAGATTTAGGCCCCTTTCGGGCACTATAAGCCCCTTTTGAAACCCAATAATCGCTTGAGCGCTCAAAATTTTCCTTAGGTGAAAAAGAAACATGGTTTCTCTATTGTTTCCTCCATCTTCCTTGTAATATTTTGGTCATTTTGACTCTGAGGTTTAGGAAGTTATCCCTTCAACCACTAATATGTCCAACCTTTTCCCACTTACTTCAACGAACCTTCAAATATTTGTCAGGAAAAAATATATCACTAACATTGGCTCCAATGGGGATAACATACCCCTATGGTCTACTGAGAAATGTAGACTAAGTGCCTTCTTCTATTGGGTTATGGAGTCTACCTGAAAATATACATCTCCTTCAAACCTCGAAATTGATCTGATATGTGACACAAAAAGGCTCAACAACTTATTTTGTTAGAAGCCTACCTACTTGTTGAAGTAATGAATGGTGAATGAAGTAAAATAAAAAAATCATGAACATAAATGAAAAGGAATTATTTATGTACAGGTAAGAAAATTTTGCAGTGATTAGCACTGCAACAAGTGCTTGAGGAACCTCCCATTTACAAGAGCCCCAAACAAATCTCCATCCAGCTGAGCTAAATCATAAGTGTTGTTATCTTGGACTGCAACCACTTGGAAGGGTCCAAGCTAAATATTATGAAACTTTCCATGTTTCCCTTTAGCTTCCCTTCGAGCATCCCATTTTAGGATCAAGTCCCTTGCCATGAATTTTTGTTTTTTGGTCCTTTTATCAAATATTTCTTTTATTCTTGCTTGATGAGATTGAGACTTCATCTAAACTTGTTCTCTCACCTGTTGGACTTCAATCAACTAATTAATTATTCTATGCATCTCATCTGATTATTCTTCCTAATCTTGTAGTAATTTCATCATGGGGAGGTTGAGTTGAATGGGGAAAATGGCTTCCAACCCATACAATAGCTGAAAAGGGGATGTTCTTGTTGGATTACTGAGAGGGGGGGTGAATCCGTAATAGAGAAATATAATACTTTTTTACCATATAATGCAAGTGTTATATCAATGTAACATTATCATCCAATATTTGCAGAGTAAATAAACAATGAACAAATGAACAATCATACACATACACAATACACCAGTGTTTTTACATGGAAACCCAAAGCGGGAGAAAACCACATAATGTTTTTTCTTATATGTCTTGAAGAATTACATTCATTGGAAGCACCAACTTCCTTTGTTTTCAAGATGCAACTGGAAGGAGGCTCCAACCCCCTAGTTTCCTAGGCTACAACCTGAGGGAAGCTCCAACTCCCCAATTCTCTGGCTACAACCCCCTATGTTCTCCGGCTACAACCAGAAGGTGGCTACAACCAGAAGGTGGCTACAACCACTTATCCTTTCCCCGTATAACCTCCCTAATGTATAAATAGAATGATGGAACCATTGTCACACTATCACTATGAGATATACTACTCTAAACCTGTACCAATCAACCTGCACCAAACAACCTATACCAATAACATGAACCATGCATCAACCTGTACCTCAACCTATAATCAACATGTACCATAAATAAGTGCATCAACCATGCACCAACCTATACCTCATCCTGCAAACCTTCCTTAACTTTAACAACAAGAGACTATTATTTTCATCAAACTTTACTTTAGTCTCACATGACTAGTTTTGGATTAGTCCACAACCCTAAATTGAAATAATCATAATTATGTCCCTGTAATGAATAAAGATCTTAAAATAGTACACAATGTTATTCAATGTGTTTTATGCAAATCCTCCAGGTGTCACTACTTGGACCCTCTCAGAAAATGATTTATAGAAAAAATGGCATACCTTGTTGAATTCTGGCTTATTCTAGAGAGCGAACCTTTAGAGCATGCCCCGCACAAAATATTTTTTGTATGGATCTGAAAATTTTATACAAAATACTACATAATGTATTATAACCAACACATTTTGTCTTACTAAATTTGGATCTGTTATGAAGAAGTTATGACGTTTTTACACGAAACACCTGTTTTAGACTAGTTTCAGGACTAGCCACCAACCCTATTTTCCACGGAGTGTAACTCAAAAAATACAACGACCCACAAGATGAAATTCATACCACAACTACTTGGATATTTTTCCTCAATGGCCTCCCTATTTTATGGTCTGAATCATTCTAGAAAAAAAATTATTGCGAAAATGGTGAGATGACTTGTAAATAACATACCTTAGAAAGCATCATCAAAAGAATTTATCCTCCCTTGAATTTCGGCCTTATTTACTTAACCTTCGCTCTGAAATTTGGCTTATATATCCTTTGGTTACCTCAGTCACCTATAGATATTCAATATGCTCAAGTGTGATTAAAATGAGAGAGCCTTGCCTCTTATTTATACTGTCCAGGTAGCTTCCTTAGAAGCATCTTCTAGGCCACTTTGTCCATATAGCCACTTTGTCCACATAGTCACCTATGTCCAAATTTTCCCAATTTTCCACTTGTCCATGTATCTAATAGCCACTTGACCACTTAACCCATTTTCATCATTTTAGGGCTAACCTTCTTATAACCTTTCCATAATTAGAAAGTTCTCTATTTACTTTATTATTTAAATAATCCTCATTGACTTTGTCACTTTACTTTATTATTTAAATAATCCTTTTTTACTTTGTAACTTCACTTTATTATTTAAATAATCCTCTTTGACTTTGTCACTTCACTTTATTATTTAAATAATTTCTTCTTTGCAAGAACTTTGACTTCTTTGACCTTTTGGGGTTTCAAGCCAATCATATGAGGGTCCTTCAACTTCGTAAGACCATAACTTTCAAACTGTGAGGAGTTATGTGACGTTTCACATACCACTGGAAATGGCATGGCATGTAATATTCATCTAGAATAGTATTACCTACAAATATATCAAAACTCATACCATTACACATCAAACAAAATTGGGTCCATTACCCAAACCTTTGTGCTACCAGAATTCGCTACCAGACTTTCTTCAAGGGTTGAAATCAATGAAAACCAACCCAATTAATCAACAATATCCCCCTTTGGCATTGATGGAAACACTCTGATGCAATACTGAAATCATATCACTCATGCTCCCCCTAGAACCATGCTTGCATCTCTATGACCAACACTCCCCCTGGAACCATGCCTCTGTCCTCTGCATGTGATAAATCTCTCCCCCTTTGTCATCAATGGAAAATGTATCTTTCCATTTGGGGTTGCTCCCCCTAACTGACTCATCTGATCTCCCAACCTGAACTATCCTCTTTATGGTGCTTCTTCGTGTACAAATAAGACATATAAGATAAGCATTCAAAAGCATTCATTTTGGAGTAGAAATAACTCTGAGTCTCTGGCGAAGATACTCAAAGGCTTCCCGTGGAAGCAGTTTTGTAAATATTTCTACAACTTGTTCCTTTGTGCCCACATATTCAACTCTAATGTTATTTTTTGCAACTTGTTTCCATAGAAAGTGATACTTGATTGGAATGTGCTTCGTCTTGGAGTGCATCATCGGGTTCTTTGAGATATTGATGGTGCTTGTATTATCACAATAGATTGGAATGGGCTCATCATACTCAACCTGTATATTTGTCAGAGTTTGTTTCATCCATAAAACCTATGTACAACATGTTGTTGCTGCAATATACTCTACCTTGACTGTAGATAACAATACGGATGATTGTTTCTTGCTTATCTATGATACTAAACTCTCACCCATGTAGAACGCTGCTCCACTAGTGCTTCTTCATCATAAATGCAACCTACCCAATCTGCATCTGTGTAGGCAATAAGTGATATATCCTTTCCTTTTGGATACCATGATCCAAACTCTTATGTTCCTTTGAGATATCTGAAAATTCTCTTCACTGCTAATAAATATGATTCCTTTAGTGCTTCTTGAAATCGTGCCACCTGTCCAACTACCTGCATTACATCTGGTCTGGATGTTGTTACATATAGTAGGATACCAATCATTGACCGATATTTCCTCTGATCTGTAGACTTTGAATCATCATCTTTGCTCAACATGCAACTGGTTTGAATTGGAGTGATAATTGGTTTGCAATCTTCCATTCCGAACCTCTTTAGCATTTCTCTGATATACTTGGTTTGAGAAATAAAAATTCCTTGGTTGCTTTGACGTATCTGAAGACCCGGAAATAATGTTATTTCTCCAAGTAATGACATTTCAAATTCATTATGCATGTCCTTTGCAAATTTCTGGCTTAACCCGTCATCAGTACTTCCAAAAATAATATCATCAACATAAACTTCAATTAATAAAATACTATCTTGAGTTACCTTGATGTAGAGGTTGTTGTTTGCACTTCCTTTTTTGAACCCTGCCTGATGTAGATATTTATCCAGTCTAGAGTACCATGCTCTAGAAGCCTGTTTTAGACCATACAAGGCCTTCTTTAATTTACACACATAATATGTGTTCTCTGACAACTGAAATCATTTTGGTTGTTCAATGTAGACTTCTTGTTCAAGTTCCCCATTCAAAAAAGCTGATTTTACGTCCATCCGATACACTTTAATATTTTTAGAGCATGCATAAGCTAAAAGCAATCAGATTGCTTCCATTCTAGAAACTGGGGAAATGTCTCCTCAAATTCGATTCCTTCAACCTGTGCATATCCTTTACATACCAATCTAGCTTTGTTTCTTGTAACCTATCCATCTTCATTCAATTTATTCCTATATACCCACTTTGTGTTGATCACATTCTTATTCTTCGGTCTTGGAACCAATTCTCAAGTGTCATTTCTTCTCTATTTGATCCAATTCTTCATCCATGGCCTTATTCCAAAATTCATCCTTGTTGGCCTCTTCAAAATAGGTTGGTTCAATCGTAGATGAGATTGCTAGGTGTGTTTGTTCTAGTGAACAAATTCTTCTTCTAGTCTCAACTCTTGCATCTTTGTTTCCGATAATCTGATCTGAAATATGATTCTTCTGTACTCATCTGCTAGGTGTCTTTGGAGGCACTTTCTAAAATTTCTTTTCTTCTTTTGTCGGATCCTCTTCATCTTCCCCTTCTACTTCTTTTCCATCTTCTGCTTCTTCTTCATAAAGTTATTCCATTGATTTATTTTCTTCTTCCTTTAATTCTTGTCTACCTATTTCATCAATTGTTACATTGATTATTTCCACAACTTTGTTCAATCTCAGGTTGTAACACTTGTATGCTTTCCTTGTACTTGAGTAACCAACAATTACTCCTTTGTCCACACGAGAGTCAAAATTTCTCATTCTGCCATCTTCTCTTTTGATGTAGCATTTGCTTCCGAAAAATCTGAAGTGCTTCACATTTTCTCGTCTTCCTTTCCATAGCTCGTGAGGAGTTTTGTCAGTGTTGTTTGTGAGCATTACTTTGTTTTGAATGTGAACTATTGTATGCACTTCATGTGTCCAAAAAATATCTGTCAATTTGGAATCCATTAGCATTGTTCGAGCCATTTCCTGTATTGTCCTGTTCTTTCTTTCAACAACTCCATTATGTTGAGGTGTCCTAGCAACAAAGAATTNTCTACTTCTTTATGATCCTCTTCATCTCCCCCTTCTACTTCTTCTTCATCTTTTGCTTCTTCTTCGTAAAGCTATTCCATTGATTCATTTTCTTCTTCCTTTAATTCTCGGCTACATGTTTCATCAATTTTTACATTGATGCTTTCCACAACTTTGTTCAATCTCAGATTGTAACACTTGTATGCTTTCCTTGTACTTGAGTAACCATCAAGTACTCCTTTGTCCACACGAGAGTCAAACTTTCCCATTTTTCCATCTTATCTTTTGATGTATCATTTGCTTCCAAATACTCAGAAGTGCTGCACATTTGCTGGTCTTCCTTTCCATAGCTCGTAGGGAGTTTTGTCATTTTTGTTTCTAAGCATTAATATTTTTTGAATGTGAACCGCTGTATGCACTGCATGTGTCCAAAATATATTTGTCAATTTGGAATCCATTAACATTGTTCGAGCCATTTCTTGTACTGTCCTGTTCTTTGTTTCAACAACTCCATTTTGTTGAGGTGTCCTAGAAACGAAGAATTGCCTTTTTATTCCATGCCTGCTATAGTAGTCCATAAATTCCTTTGAAGTGAACTCTCCTCCATTATCGGATCTCAAACATTTGATTTTTGAATCCATTTCATTTTCAACCATTTCCTTGTAGACCTTGAATTTTTCAAAAGCTTCTGACTTATTAATAAGAAAGTAAACTACAGTCATTCTTGTATAATCATCAATTAATAACATACATTATTTCTCATCTTTTAAACCCTTTGTTGTAGTTGGTCAAACTAGATCAGTATGCACAATTTCCAGTGGTCTTGTCGTTGAGTATTCTTTTGATTTAAACCTGGTCTTTGTTTTCTTTCCTTATTGACAATGCTTGCACAAAGTGCTGGTTGGTTTCATAATCTAGGGAATTTCTTAACTGATTCCTTTTTGCCGACTTTGACAAGATTATCAAAGTGTATGTGACCCATTCTTCTATTCCATAGACAACTTTCATCTTCTTTTCCTAGACAACACTTTTCATGTCCAATTTCACTTAGTACATATCTGTTGCTTGAAGTTCTTGCAATTGTTGCAATCAATTTTATTGAACCTTCTTTTCTGATCTCTCACTTTTGTGAATCAAAAGTAACTTTATGACCTTGGTCACACATTTGACTCACACTTAGAATATTATGTTTCACATCTTCTACTAGTAGAACATTTTCCTTCTTGGTATTCTTGTTGTTGGATTACTGAGAGGGGGGGGTGAATCAGTAATAGAGAAATTTAATCCTTTTTAACCATATAATACAAGTGTTATATCAATGTAGCATTATCATCCAATAAATACAAAGTAAAATAAGAAATGAACATATGAACAATCATACACATACACAGTACACCAGTGTTTTACGTGGAAACCCAAAGCAGGAGAGAACCACATAATACTTTTTCTTATATGTCTTGAAGAATTACGTTCATTGGAAGCACCAAATTCCTTTGTTTTCCATCTGCAACTAGAAGGAGGCTCCAACCCCCTTGTTTCTCAGGCTACAACCCGAGGGAAGATCCAACTCCCCTATTCTCTGGCTACAAATAGAAGGAGGCTACAACCCTTTATGTTCTCTGGATACAACCAGAAGGTGGCTACAACCACCTGTCCTTGGCCCATCCAAATGACCTAAAGTAGAAGTATAATGATGGAACCACTATCACACTATCACTGTGAGATATACCACTATAAACCTGAACCATGCATCAACCATGCATCAACCCGTACCTCAACCTGTAATCAACTTGTACCATAAACAAGTGCATCAACCATGCACCAACCTGTACCAAAACAACCTATAATCAACATGTACCATAAACAAGTGCATCCAACCATGTACCAAGTATGTACCAATCATGTGTCAACTACTCATCAACTATGACTCATCAAAATGTGCCAAAATCATCAACTATATGTTAGGGACCTAAACCCTTACATAGGTAGAACAATGTATCTCGATGTAATAAAGGTCAATATTAATAAGGCCCTGCAATAAGGTAGAATAAATCAAATGTAAGAAGACCTAATAGAATCTTCCACTTCTAGAAGGATCTTCCTCTAGATGGTTCTCTTGATAGACATATTTAGTATAAATAGGAGTCGAGGGTATGTGAACCCTAGCTTGGATATTATTGTAATAGAGCTCTGCTCGACTGGAGGTTGCCCCCTCGAAGAGGCCCGCAAACATTGCTATCAGTAATTGAAGTGCTCTTTTTGGTGTTATTTTGTTATGATTTCAATATTATTGTGGGGTTATTCTGGTTATATTTTTGTTCATCTTCCATTTCTAGAATTTTATTTTTGTTCTGCATACTTTTTACATCTGGAATATTACAAGTGGTATCAGAGCACTTTCCTTGGCATAAAATTGTGGGTTATTTTTTTTCTACGGTAGAGACATATTTCGACATCTTTAAGCCACAGAGATCTGTTGTTACACACATAAACCCACGGTTGAGGGATTCATACACGCAGGAAATACACCTGGTTCTTAAGCGCACATCTGTTGGCAACCCTTGTAACCCTTGTTGGTACCCCTTTGAATGGTAGCGCATCAGACAACACCTGTGTATAGATTGACCTAGATTTCCTAAAGCCCTCTGTAGATAAACCGATCGACTGCCTGACTGCTATAGTGCCACCGAGAACAACACTCGGAAATATACTCTCTAGTACATGGGTAGTCGGGTAGTATGGCTAAGGGCACGATCTATCCTCCTTAGTTAGTGCCCTGAGATATTGGGCCGAGTACTACTATTGGACCTCACACGTATATCAAATAGCTATAGCACAGGGAAAACCCTTGTCTATAGAACCCTTGAATACCTAACCCTTGGGGACAGAAACAAAAAAATTAAAACATACAAGATCTATTGCCGCGCAACTATGTTTGTGTTGCCAAATCACTACACATTTCTTCTTGGTTAAGCATTTGGGAATTTCATCACTGTAGTATTCTTTAGACCAGAGTATAACTCCGCAGGTGTTAAAAAAAAGGAAAAATATGGAATTTTTTGTACCATTATTTGAGACCTATTCCATTGGATTTATCTCTTCGCCCTTATCACATTCATACATATCATGTTTCAGAAAATTTTTTGACCCCACCTGCCCCATTTCGATTCCCTCATCATTATGGCCCATGCCCATAGCCAAGACTTGGAAGCTCGCTTCAATACCTTGCAATCTAATTTCATAGAGACCCAACAAGAAGTGAAACAACTTAGTGCCAATGTTTTCGCCATCAATACAACCATGCAGTCCTCCATTGCCGCCTTAATCAAGGAACTCAAACAAGACATGACTACCTAACTTGAATCTTTCATTTTGATGATTTGCACCAAGCTTCATATCCCTGCAGATAACCCTTTATTTGACCCACCCCCACATACCAAAGCTAAAACTTCCTCTCATTCCCATAATTTTCAGCACCATCACTTTCAACGTGACCTACGCCTTCCACAGGTGGATGTGACCAAATTTGATGGCTCGAATCCCACTTGTTGGGTAACCCAAATGGAACATTATTTCTCTTTATACGACATTAAAAATGACTTGGCCAAACTCTCGTATGGTGTTATCCATCTATATCAAGAACGTTGGCAATGGTTGCAATGGAGAAAAACTTCCCGTCAAGGGTATATTTCTTGTACACACTTTGTGGAACAGATTTATGAACGCTTTGACACTGACACCAACCATTTAGGACGTTTGACAAAGTTGAAACAATCAGGAACAATAGAAGACTTTATATATGCTTTTGAGCACATGACTTTTCAGATAGAGGGCATGTCTGATGCCTTTTTTTGAGAATGTCTTATCAAAGGCCTCAAGGATGATATTCGTGCCCAATGATGTCCTCAGGGCTCGGCCTTAGAGTTGGGTGGAGGCTACTAAAAGAGATAAATAAGCCCAACAAGTTGTATCTTCTCAAAACCAGAAACCCCCCTTTATTCCTTGCACTAAACCAATAAATCCCACAACTCCCTTTGCTCCACTAAAGATCCAAAAATTGACTAGAGCTAAAATGGTTGAACACCAACTCAAAGGCCTTTGTTATAATTGTGATGAAAATATTTTTTAGGCCACAAGTGTAAGGAACAAAATCTTTTTATGGCCATCTCAGAGGATGTTTCAAAAGAGGATGTTGAAACTCCCCTTATGTCTGAGTCACCTGAAACCACAGACATAACTTCTCCCTCAGACCCTCCCGAAGTAGAACCGATCATTTACCTAAATGCTCTCACTAGTTTCTCTGCTCCCCAAACCCTCAAGCTAATCGGTTACATCAAGCATAGGAAGGTCATCATTCTGGTTGATAGTAGCAACGCCAATAATTTTATTCATCACCGCATTGCCCAAGAAACTCATTGTTATATCCATGTAGTCAATAATTTACAAATAATGATTGCCAATGGCGGCTCCATGAAATGTGGAGGGCGTTGTGAAAATGTGCATCTCCAAATTGGTGACTACCACCTGAAATATAATATGTTTGCTATCGACATGGGTGGTTGTGACATTGTGTTGGGTGCAGATTGGCTAAGGACTTTGGGTACCATTCTCATGGATTTCAAGGAATTAACCACGCAATTCGACTAGGAGGGCCAAAAATATAAGTTCCAAGGCATCACCACCGGTTCACCGAAGATCATTAGTTCCCATCGCATGGAAAAGCTGCTAAAAAAAGGTCATTCTAGCATTATTTCCCAACTCCATTCCATACAGGCAACTGAGACACCCTCTGTGCCATAAGACCTTCAATCCATCCTCTCTAAACATCAAGTGGTATTTTACACTCCCCAAGGACTCCCGCCTTCCCATGGTGTTCATGATCATTCCATTACCCTTATACCAGGAAGCTTCCCTCTAAATATCCATCCCTATCGTCACCCCTTTTCCCAAAAAAATGAAATTGAGAAAATGGTTCAAGAACTGCTCAATGCAGGCATTATCCACCCTAGTACGAGCCCCTACTCTTATCCTGTGGTCATGGTCCTAAAGAAAGAAGGTTCTTGGCGCATGTGTCTTGACTTCTGTGCCCTCAACAAACTCACTATTAAAGACAAATTTCCCATTCCTTTCATTGATGACCTCTTGGATGAATTGAGTGGTGCCCAGTTCTTTACTAAACTTGGTCTTCATTCTGGCTACCACCATATCCATATGAAAGAGGCATACATTCCTAAGACTGCCTTTAGAACTCATGAGGGCCACTATGAGTTTTTTTTCATGCCCTTTGGCTTGTGTAATGCCCCCTCCACCTTCCAAAGCCTCATGAATCATGTCTTTCGCCCCTTTCTCCATCATTTTGTCTTAGTTTTCTTTGATGATATCCTCATCTATAGAAAAACCTGGACAAACCACCTTGATCATGTGGACCAAGTTCTCCATCTACTCTCTCAGCACCAACTTTTCTTGAAACAATCTAAATGTGCTTTTGGCACCTCAGAAGTCGAGTACTTGGGCCATCTTTTTTGCACAAGTGATGTCAAGGTGGATCCTAAAAAGATTGAAGTTATGCAATATTGGCCTCACCCAATGACTCTCAAAATCTTGCGAGGATTTTTGGGCCTAACATGTTATTATCGCAAGTTTGTTAAGAATTATGGAAAGATTGCGACACCTCTCATGACATTCCTTAAAAATAATTCTTTCACTTGGACCCCAGCAACTGCTCAGGCTTTTTAAACCTTGAATATAGCCATGCACACCACTCTAGTCCTGGACCTTCTTGATTTCACAAAGACCTTTGTCCTGGAATGTGATGCTTCAGGGAAAGGTATTGGCGCTGTCCTTATGTAAGAGGGTAGGCCTTTGGCCTTTACCAAAAAACAACTGTCTAAACAAAATTTGGGCAAATCAATCTATGAAAAGGAAAGGTTGGCTATTCAACATGCTGTTGATTTGTGGTGCCCTTAAGACAGACCATAAAAGCCTAAAGTATTTTCTAGAACAACGCATTTCCTCCCCAGAGCAACAAAAATGGGTGACTAAGCTATTTGGATATGATTACAAGATCATTTAAAAGAAATACAAAGATAATGTGGTGGCCGATGCACTTTCCTAAAAATATGAAGATGAAGGCTCCCTTTTTTCTCTCTCCTTCATTGTACCAGATTGGCTCCAAGCCGTTCACCAGCAATGGGTACCTGATCCCAAAAGTTTGCACCTTATACAAAAATTGCAGTCCAATTCTCCAGTTTTCCCAGGGTACTCATGGCTCCATGATGACCTTCGATACAAAGGCCGTTTGTATTTAAGTAAACAGTCAAAACTTAAATCCACGGTGCTTTCTGAGCTTCATGCTACACCCACAACTGGGCACTCCAGGTTTACCAAAACCTATGAGAGGGTCAAACATTCCTTTTTCTGGGATGGTATGAAACAAGACGTTCATAATTTTGTGGCCGAATGTGATGTGTGTCAACACAACAAGGGAGAAATGTAGAGTCCCATTTTAATTTAAACTAACACGAATTAAAATAGAGCAGAAAATTTAAAAATTACTAGAAATTTGCTTACTTACGCATACTTATTCACAGATTTTAGTAAATTAAATAACATTTTTCAAAATTAATTTGCATACAATTTAAAATTTAATAAACACTTCATAATTTGGAAAATACCTGTCACTGATGCTATGCTTGCGCTGCAGCTTGAATCCTCAGCTTCAACACTCCCAAACCGGCCACCCTGCCGACCAGTGCGCCTGGCCCTAGGACATCTACGGATGTCCTAGCCCTCCGTGCCCAAACCTCTCAGCCACGGTGTGCACAGTAAATCCTCACTGCTAAATCAGTCTCCCCAAGCTCCTCCCCAAAATCTCCTCTCGACAAACCCCCAAATGAATGAATGCCTTCCAAATCATACTCCCCTTCCTTATGCCTCCATCCTCCTCTCGAACCTTTCCCCCTCACCAAACCTTATCCAAAACATTTAAAACCTTATCCCTTCATCAACCATATTTATTACCTTATCTTTTAATTAATGTCACCTTTTAACTTGTGGGTTACGTTATCCCTCATGG
>JASDQU010736248.1:36072-47295 GCA_032191745.1 Picea mariana
AAAGTGGGAGAAAACCACTCAATGATTTTTCTTATATGTCTTGAAGAATTACATTCATTGGAAGTACCAACCTCCTTTGTTTTCTAGCTGAAACTGGAAGGAGGCTCCAACCCCCTAGTTTCTTAGGCTACAACCCGTGGGAAGATCCAACTCCCCAATTCTCTAGCTACAACCATAAGGAGGCTACAACCCCCTATGTTCTTCAGCTACAATCATAAGGTGGATACAACCACCTGTCCTTGCCCCGTCCAACTGCCATGACGTATAAGTAGAATGATGAAACCACTATCACACCATCACTGTGAGATATACTATTGTAAACCTGTACCAATCAACTTGCACCAAACAACATGTACCAATAACCTGAACCATGCATCAACCATGCATCAATCTATACCTCAACCTGTAATCAACCTGTACCATAAACAATGAATCAACCATGCACCAATCTGTACCTCAACCTGCAAACATTCCTTAACTTTAACAACAAGAGACTAGCATTTTCATCAAACTTTACTTTAGTCTCACATGACTAGTTTTGGATTAGTCAACAACCTTAACTTGAAATAATCATAGCTATGTACCTGTAATGAATAAAGATCTGAAAATAATACACAATGTTCTTTAGTGTGTTTTATGAAATTCCTCCAGGTGTCACTACTTGAAACCTCTCAGAAAAAAATTTATAGCAAAAATGGCATACCTTGTTGAATTCTGGCTTATTTTAGAGAGCGAACTTGTAGAGCATGCCCCGCACAGAATATTTGTTGTATGGATCTGAAAATTTTACACAGAATACTACAGATTTTAATGTAACCAACACATTTAGTCTTACTGGATTTGGATCTGTTATGAAGAAGTTATGACGTTTTTACCCAAAACACTCGTTTTAGACTAGTTTCAGGACTAGCCACAAACCCTATTTTCCACGATGTGTAACCCCAAAAATAAAACGACCCACAAGATGAAATTCATACCACAACTACTTGGATATGTTTCATCAATGGAATCCCAATTTCACGGTATGAATCATTCTAGAAAAAATGTTATTACGAAAATGGTGAGATGACCTGTAAATAGCATACCTTAGAAAGAATCATCAAAATAATTTATCCTCCCTTGAATTTCGACCTTGTTTACTTAACCTTCCGTTTGAAATTTGGCTTAGATATCCTTTGGTTACCTCAGTCACCTGTAGATATTCAATATTCTCAAGTGTGATTAAAATGAGAGAGACTTGCCTCTTATTTATACTCTCCAAGTATATTCCTTAGAAGCATCTTCTAGGCCACTTTGTCCACATAGTCACCTATATCCAACTTTGCCCAATTTTCCACTTGTCCATGTATCCAATAGCCACTTGACCACTTAACCCATTTTCTTCATTTTAGGGTTAACCTTCTTATGACCACTTTCCATAATTAGAAAGTTCTCTATTTACTTTATTATTTAAATAATCCTCCTTGACTTTGCCACTTCACTTTATTATTTAAATAATCCTCTTTGATTTTGTCACTTCACTTTATTATTTAAACAATCCTCTTTGACTTTGTCACTTCACTTTATTATTTAAATAATCCTCTTTGACTTTGTCACTTCAATTTATTATTTAAATCATTTCTTCTTTGGAAGCACTTTGACTTCTTTGACCTTTTGGGGTTTCAAGCCAATCATATGAGGGTCCTTCAACTTCGTAAGGCCATAACTCTCAAACTGTGAGGAGTTATGTGATGTTCCACATACCGTCAAAAATGGCATGACATGTACTATCCATATAGAATAGTCTTACCTGAAAATATATCTAAACTCATACCATTATACATCAAACAAACTTGGGTCCATTACCCAAACCTTTGTGCTACCAGAATTTGCTACCATACTTTCTTCAAGGGTTGACATCAATGACAACCAACACAATTAATCAACAGTTCCAATGGCCCTCTTGATGTTAACTCTGTCTTCCCAGACAACATATTTCAGGATGGAATCACATGCCTTATTGTTTTTAGATACCATTTTCTTGATATTATTTATAAGGTTCTTATTGGAGGATTCTCCAAACCATTTCCCTGGGGATAGTAAGCAGTAGAGTGTCCCAACTCTATGTTATAGCCCTAACAAAATTTAACCAATTTGGAATAGTTGAAGGCTTGCACATTATCATCAATTATCTTTCTTGGGAACCCAAATATGACCAAGATATTTTCCTCTATGAAATTTATGATGACTGTAATGGTGGCTTCCCTTGTAGGTATGGCTTCCACCCATTTTGTGAATAACATGTGGATGTAAAAATCCATCTGTGTTGTCCACTTGAATTTGGATTAATCTCACCAATGAAGTATAATCCTCATTGCTTAAAAAGTGTCTCAACTTTGATTGGTTTTAGTAGGAGGGGTAGCAACTTCTTCTTTCCTGCAAACATTTGACATTCTACACATGCTCGAACCAAGAAATTTACATCAGAAAAAAAAAAAGGAAGGCCAAAAATACCCATATATAAGGATATTGTATGCAGTGGCTCTCCAAGCATGGTGACCCCCACACACACCCTTATGAAACTCATAGATTATTCCCTCAGTTTCTTCTTTAGTGAGGCAATTTAGTAGGATTCCCCCTGAGTCCTTCCAAAACAGATTTTCCCCCAAAATATAATACTTTACATTCTTAAGCTTAATAGACTTAGACCTATCTTTATCCCATGTTGGTGAGAAGCTAAAATTTTTTGAGTAAAAGATGATGTCTTTATACCAATCAGACTGAGAAAATTTGGCACTTACATCGAAGGTTGGTTCTTGTGTTTCATCCTCTTTAGATTCTACTGCTATGAGGTTTGTTGACATTGCATTTAGGTCTAAAACTCTATAGTTCGATTCAACCAATAGTTTGGCTAGTCCTTGTCCTTTTACTAGCTTTGTGGACTTCATCTCCACGTCATACTCTTGAATATTAGCAATTCATTTGCCTATTTTTCCCTCACTGCCATGTTGTGTGAGAATGTACTTTATAGTATTGGTAGGTACATATGCCAATATATTAGAGTGCAATATATAATCTATAAAATCATTTAATGCTTTGACTAATGCATAAGCCTTCTTCTCCATGTTACTATATTTCAACTCAACGTCTCTCAGGGCCTTGCTGAAAAAGTATATGGGATGCTCTTGATTTTCTTCATTCTTTTGAAACAACACAACAACTATAGTATGAATTGATGTGAAAGAAAAAGTGAAAAACTATTTGTCATCATTTGGGATGACAAGAACTGGAGCTTCTCCCAAGGACGTTTTGATCCGTTGAAAGGATTCTTTAGCTTCAACTGTGCACTTGACTTCATGGTCATTTTTCAACATATTGGTAATATGCTTCACCATTTTAGAAAAATTGGGGAAAAACCTTCTCAAAAAGCCTATTTTACCTAGGAATGATTGTACTTCTTTCTTGTTTCTAGGTTGAGCAATTTGTTTGATTTCCTCCACCCTTTCTAGATCCATCTTCCCCCTTCTTTGGATACTATATGGCCAAGAAGTTTTCCTTATTTCATAGAAACATAAGACTTTTTGGGGTTCAAAGACAACCCAAAATTCCTACATTTCACAAAGGTTTTCCTTAAATGCTTGATGTGATCTTCATTTGTCTTGGAGAAAATTGTCATGTCATCAAGGTATATGACAATGAAATTGTCTCTCTCACCCACAAAAGCAATGTCCATATCTGTCTAAACATTTTCTCCTACATTTATCAGACCAAAAGGAATTTTGTCATACATGAAAGTCCCTCATGGTGTTGTGAATGTTTTCTTCTCTTAGTCATCTAGGTGCATGGCCACTTGGTTGTATCCTAAAAAACCATCCATCATGGATATCTTGTTTTCCCATACTACTTTATGCAATATATGGTCCATCTTGGGTAAGGGGTAGTTATCCTTTAATGAGAATTTATTCATATTTATAAAGTCTACACATAGCCTTATTTCCCCACTCTTCTTTCTCATTGGAACTAAACTAGATACCCATTTAGAGTACCTTAAGGGAATAATACTCTGGGCATCTAATAATTTCCTCACCTATTTCTCAATGGTAGGAAAAAGAAGAGGAATAACTTTCCCCAGATTCTCCTTGATAGGATTAGTACCAGGTTTGAGTCATATTCGATGCTAGATGATACTGGTATCATAAGATTTTAAGTTCTCGTATCTCCATGCAAAGACATCCATGTACTGTTTGAACAACTGAAAATACTCGTCCTAATGATCAACATGAATAATTTTGGACAACTCTATATATATAGGATCTTTTTGAGTCCCAATATTATATTCCTGAATGTTATCATCGTTGGGGAGGACAATTGGTTTGATAGGTACATCATTTATATCAAACAATTATTCTAAAGGCACTAGTCCTTTGGGAATGAAGTTATTCTTAAGCTACATGAATTTATGCTCAACCATGTAATTTTTGAATTTAGGGATCTCTTCAACTTCCTCCCCAATCTCATGTTTGGTGTCTTCTTCATCATATGAATCAATATGAGTATTTGCAAACTCATCTATCACTTCCATGAATTTTTGATATGTTGATTATCTTCAAAAACTTGTTAGTATTTGATATTATTAGGAATGGAAGGTTTGTATTTCATCTCAATCTCATATTTAATTTGAGGGGTGATTGGCACTTTAAAGGTACTGGAAGCTGCTACTTACCAAAGTGTCCATATACTTATGAAATCCATGAGAATCCTAGAATGAAACAAAAGAGCTAAGATGAAATGAGACAATGAACCATCTAATGCCACCAAACCCTTGTGGGTCAAACAATGTCTTGCATTCATGTCATATGAGGCTAGGACAACCTCCATCCAAGAAACCAAAGGAAACCCATTGCCATCCCTACACTCCCTCGTCTAATCAATTGTTCCAACCCTACAAGGCCAATTTGAAGAGGGATAAACCATTTAAAAACATATCCAAAAAATATAAAAATCCAACCTTACTTAAACTATAGCCCAAAAATTGTGAGATGTATATATAAGAATAATGCAACCCAGTAATTTCTATACTTTGTTGTTAGAGGAAGCGACTAATAATCCAATCTATAAATTTCCATAGTCCATTGCCAAAGGGACTAAAAAGCATAGTAATGTCCACTACCGAAGGCAGAGACTAAAATGTAAAGCCATGTCCATTGTTAGTAGGGATTAATAATGCAACCTATCGATTGCTATAGTCCATTGTTAGAGGTGGGGATTAAAAAGTGTAGTCCTACTTGATAGGAACTAATTACTTATGTTGATAGTAAAATTTCCTTTTTATTTACCAAAAAATAATAAACATTCTCCATGGAAGATAGAGAGTACCTCTAAAAGAACATTTCATTCACACTGTAAAAAATGGAAAACTAAGTTTTAGAACTAAATGACAAGGTTTAATAATCTTCAACATTGTGGATGAAAAAAAAACATCCATCTAGAAATGATTATAATAAATAACCTTAAAATTAAGTGCAATACACCTTATTCTATTCACCTTTTAGAAGTTAGGTTTCTTTCCACCGAGAGTATGGCTATGATCATGGGATTAATGTACAAACAAAAGATAATTAGCATGACAAATGAGAGGAATTCTATTGTTTCTTCAAACAACATCAATAAAAGTGATTCAAGCGTCAAAAGAGGTTGGACTAAAGATGCAAATTGTTAGCTAAACCATTGGGAGACAATGGAGGAGGATGCCCTCCAAGATATGAATATTGTTAAAAGCACTATCATAACTTCGTTTAAAAATAAATTGTGGAGTAATAGGGGAGATTGATAATAATAGAAATTTGAATAACTACAAAGAGATCATTTACCTTAAATTAGAAGATCAAAGTTGCATGTCCATTGTTCCCAACCCAAAAAAGAAAATAAATATTGCAAATATAAGAATAAATTTCCAATGCACTTTATAGTGAAACATGGCGTTGGACAAGACCTTAAGCACCGCACAACCTACAAACACATTAGATCACGATTAGTTTTAAATTTCTTCTCTGCAATTCCATAGGTCTGACCAAAAATGCATGTGCCAAGTGAAAGTTAGGGTAACTTTCCCAAATCTTTCTGATTTTTGGCCTTTTTGAGAGAGAGAACTTGTAAAAAATTCCACATGTCCAATATTTAACACCCAATTATGAAATTAGTACAAGAAATACTATGGACTTTCCTCTTTCAAATTTAACTAGTCTTACATAATTTGTATCCTCACTAAAGGATATATGATTGTTTTACCCATAACAAGTGTTTGAGACTAGTTATAGGACTAGTCACCAAACCCTATCTTCCATAGGGTATATATGAAAAAGTATAATGACACAAATGCTAAAATTTGAACTACAAGTAACTCAATATGTCTTCTAAATAACCTCCAATTTTCATTATCTAAATCATCCTAGAAAAACATTTATAGAGAAAATTCCAAGATGGCTCACTTGAAGAAGCAAAACCCTAGGATCAATGGTTTGATACCAAATGGTATGATCGAACACCTTGAAAATAATAAAATGACAATGAATACAATCCACTTCGAGAGGAAAACCTCCTTTTACAATATATCCAATTCAAAATACAATATGAGATGTAATAATATGGTCCTAAGACTAGGTCTCCTTGATATATATATAGGAGACAAAGGGTACAATTATAATGAAAGGGTACCATGAAGGGTTCTAGCCGAAATATAATTATAGTACTATAAATGTAATAATTCAATATCTAGGGATTAATAAGGGGGTTTACATATAAAATGGGGTTTTTTCTAGGTCTAAATAGCTAACATAAAATTTAAAATGACACATACATATAAAATAACCAAGGGGCAGCAGGCCCATAATTTAACATGCATCTAACATCATAATATAAAACCATGAATGCAACTATTCCAACAAAACAAAAAACACACATCATTCAATAGAACACATGCACAACGAAATTAACATCATAAACATAACAAAAACTTATATTTTTATAAAATAACCAATTGGTTGTGTACGAAGGATGTTCCTCCTTGTCATAGGCTTGTTGTTCATTTTCTCTCAACAAAATCCACCCTCGAGTAGAGGCTATGATTCCATAAGGAGATATGTCCCTCTTGGATGTCCACTATCCACATTTTGTAGCCCAAAATCTAGGTTCTACTCGAACAACAGTTCGAGTCCACCATCTCTCTTCCCCACAACTTGCAAAACCTAAGGAAAGTATCCCCATATCTACAATACCATTCTTTTATCGAAGCTTCCAACATAGGTTGTCTAGGAATCTCTTTGTTGGGGACTCTAGGAACTCTTAGCTACTCCAAGAGTATTCACAATATCCTTCACAAGCCTCTTGATCCATTTCCTCAGTAGGAAACACTCCATGAGAATACAACCTATTTTTACAGGCACACAGGGCACATTTCTAGCATAAACACAACAAAATATTGGCTTCCCTCAAGGACAACATGGTTGGTGCTCTTATCGACACTCCATTACTCTCTTTTTGCCCAAAAATCAGCATGTAAAAACTTACATCTTTTTCCATATGAATTTATTTTTCCCAAGAAATAATAAGAAAGTCAACTTTCACACTCCCCAATGTTGATTGTACTTTAGCCCCATGCTCTCAATAACTAAGGGATGTGACTTCTCATGCCCACCCTCTTATATGAATTCAATGATTGATATCTCATACACTCAAGAGGAAAATTAGAAGGTAAATATACAGTAACTTAAGATAATAACATGAGTTTCCCCTTGGATCCTTGATGTGGTGAATCCCCCCTGCAGACAGGTGAAATCCCCCTTGGATCGAGTTTCCTTCAATCCAACATAGAAGGAAAACAAATGGTAACTAATTTCCCTTTAGACCTATTTTAACAATCAAAATAAGAGGAAAAATATGGGTGATGTGCCTTTTTACAATGGTTTTCCTCATTGCTCCAACCTTTGACCTTGTTGACCAAGCTCCCAGGCGCAAGAACGGATCTGAAAGGAACAAGAGAAATCTCCTTATTCTACACTATACTATTAGGTGACAATAGATCTATCTATGATGACTTTACAACAATAGACATGTTGTTGGGCTCTAAAGATGTCCTAAAATATAACTCTATGCATCATCCAAAGGTAGGCACTGGCACAAGCGTTTTACTTGTTGCCTACATAGGTTCTTACCTTCCATTTTCAATACCTCTCCTCCAGAGATGCAACCCCTGCAAAGGGACAACAATTGTAACAAAAGGAACGAAAATTGTTTCGTTCAAATGAACAACACTACTTGCAAAAGGAACAACAATCGTAACAAGGGAACGACAGTCGTTCTATTAGGCCGAACTAATGTTGTATTAATTGAGTTGTAGTACTTGCCCAACTATTTAATTTGTCAATCTGAGGATCGTAAATTTACGAAGAACACACAAAGTATATGTAGGACTGAAGTGGGACTAATATAGTCTAATGTTTAAACTACAACTAAAATTGAATCATTAATCTAATGAAGGAAATTGAAACACACGACTTGGAATTAAATAATGTAAATGAAATTAATCTAGGAATGGGAAATTGCGTAAATGAAATTGATCTAGGAATGACGAACTACATGAAGGAAAAGAAAATACAACATGTGAAGAGTTCAATGACACAACAACATATGTGAGCTCACACCAATGAAGCAATCTTACATTACAATAATCAAATCAATCTTCATAAAAAAATAATGAAAGCATGGAAACCAAAACTATAAATCAAAGCTAAGAATCCCTTTCTTTCAAATCCTAATGACTACTCTTTTCTCATCCTAATTACTCAAATGTATACTACCCCCTCATGAAGAGAGAGCACTCTCTTTTATACATGAAAGCCTTGAAGATAAGATAACCATCTCATAATTACAGATCCACTATTCTCTCAACTATTTTAAATTATTACAAAATATGATCCCTTTAAATCCTCACACATATTTCTCATACATCTTGGATAAGATATTCTAACCAAATCTCCATGATCTTCTCCTTGGAATGGGCTTGAATCATCTCCTCAAATATTGAAATGGTGGAGGAAGTATTCGAGAAGTCCTTTTGAATTAATCCTTCTCATATCCCCACACATTACAAAGATCACACATTTTTGAGATATATATGAAAACATGTCGAATTTCTAGCATTTAATCACAAATTCCCTTTTAATACTAAAATGAAGAAAGTGGAAAATAATAAGGTGAAACCCAAATGTATTTATGAAAATGATATCATGAAAGGTTAATGGGGCGATAAAATGTGAAGAATAATGAAGGGAAAGGTGGATGAAAATAGGACATTTCTGAGCCCCAACATACCCCCCAACTTAACTTGTTGCATGTCCTCATGCAACCATGCATGGATCTTCTCAAGAAATTTTGGCATCTGAATTTCAGCTTGGGGTGATGATAATGAATGTTTCTAGGATGGGATTTACATGAGTAACAGATGACATTTTCTTATGGTTGGTTCTTGTGTGACAACCATGAATAGAAAGAATGTTGGTTCTTGTGTTACAACCATGAATAGAAAGAATGTTGGTTCTTGTGTTAACAACATTCATTTCATTATTTGTTCTCGTGCTGTTATGATAATAATTTGCCCATATTCTTACTGGAAAATATATGCTATCAAATGTGCATAAGGAAACATCATTGAGTATAAAAAATCCCTTTTTTATATTTGTGAATCATGCCAATATGTATATCAATGATTATGAATCAAAGTGCAACAGAGTATCGTTGGAAAAGAAATGTTCATAAATGGTAAATGAGACGAAAAATGGAATGATGGTAGTGAAAAAATGGACTGATGATAGTGAATAAAGTCCCCTACCCCCCAACTGAACTGGTTTCATGTCCTCATGCAATGTGGCATAAGTCGTAAAAGTGAAAAGGAAAGGGAACTTGGCAAGGGAATTTTTCAAATTATTCATTTCTAGTAGTTGAGGAATTACATGTTTAAAGTTTAGAAAATAACATACCTCCACTTACCCAAAATGTTGATGAACTATGCAATAGGAATGTGGCTGATGCGACTGCTAGAGCATGGAAGATGTCATTTTTGCAGGATCATGTGAAAAGTGACTTCTGTTGTAGCTGGGACTGTTGTGACTGTTAGATCAGAGAATTTGAAGTGAAGGAATCTGAACTTCTTTTGATGAATCATGGAAAAGAGGAAGTATGAAAGTGGAACTGTAGTACTCTCAGATAGATGGAAAATACTGTTGCAACTACTGATGGAGTCATAAAAAGTGTATAGTCGTCACCTGTTGCTAAACCTGATGGTACAATTCTAGTCATGCGAATGGATGTGTTGATGTCGAGCATGAAAATAAGTCATTGGATTACCGACCATTGATGAATTCCGTTAACCAATGCGAGGCAAACTCACCATTGATGTCAATGAGTGCCAAGGTACCCGACTACATATTGCAAAGTGCGAATGAATGAGTTGATGTTGATCCAATTGCAATATCTAACGATCGATGGAAATTGATGTATTCCCATGATTGTCAGCAAGAGAGCTTTCCATTAAGGCATGCAAGCCTCTAGGTACTCAAATGAACTCTATTCTATATCCCAGATAAGGTGTTGAGGTTGATGGGGCAAGACTTGTTGAAAGGTGGGCCTTAAGGAATCCCACATCAGTCAACGCGAGTTTGTAAAAATATTGGTAGAAATATAAATGAAAATATCTTAGTAGAAACAATGTTTATGGCAAGGCAATGGAGTCATGGAAAGGGAGATATATAGTTTTATTGACAAGGAAAAATGAGAGGGAAAAGATAAAGAGATGTATGCGACTCAGAAAGATAGGCATGTGGGAAGTCATGAAGGATAATTCAATGGAAGATGGGCTTCAACACAAGGATGAAAAATCTTCTTTGAAGGAGAGATGGGAAGAAATAATTCATGACACAAAATGGTTTTATGAATGGTCGTTGTGTAACAATAAACACCATGATGTGTAGAACGAGAATCATCTCCTTCAAGCAATCCATAAAGAATGTTTTTTTTTCAAAAGTTTTGTGATTCTTGAAAATCACCTCTGCAAGAAATTCGATTGTCTTTGAACCTGAAAAATGTTAGAACTAATCTGTAGAAAATAGTGTGAGAATATCGAAAACATAAAGTGCAAAAATTAATACAAAATGTTGGGCTCTAAAGATGTCCTAAAATATAACCTCTATG
>JASDQU010736248.1:55206-65633 GCA_032191745.1 Picea mariana
ATATATATAGGAGACAAAGGGTACAATTATAATGAAAGGGTACCATGAAGGGTTCTAGCCGAAATATAATTATAGTACTATAAATGTAATAATTCAATATCTAGGGATTAATAAGGGGTTTTACATATAAAATGGGGTTTTTTCTAGGTCTTAATAACTAACATAAAATTTAAAACGACACATACATATAAAATAACCAAGGGGCAGCAGGCCCATAATTTAACATGCATCTAACATCATAATATAAAACCATGAATGCAACTATTCCAACAAAACAAAAAACACACATCATTCAATAGAACACATGCACAATGAAATTAACATCATAAACATAACAAAAACTTATATTTTTATAAAATAACCAATTGGTTGCATACGAAGGACGTTCCTCCTTGTCATAGGCTTGTTGTTCATTTTCTCTCAACAAAATCCACCCTCGAGTAGAGGCTATGATTCTATAAGAAGATATGTCCCTCTTGGATGTCCACTCTCCACATTCTGTAGCCCAAAATCTAGGTTCTACTCGAACAACAATTCAAGTCCACCATCTCTCTTCCCCACAACCTGCAAAACCTAAGGAAAGTACCCCCATATCTACAAGCAGTCCCTCATGCTATACCATTATTTTATCGAAGCTTCCAACATAGGTTGTCTAGGAATCTCTTTGTTGGGGACTCTAGGAACTCTTAGCTACTCCAAGAGTATTCACAATAGCCTTCACAAGCCTCTTGATCCATTTCCTCAGTAGGAAACACTCCACGAGAACACAACCTATTTTTACAGGCACACAGAGCACATTTCTAGCATAAACACAACAAAATATTGGCTTCCCTCAAGGACAACATGGTTGGTGCTCTTGTCGACACTCCATTACTCTCTTTCTACCCAAAAATCAGCATGTAAAAACTTACATCTTTTTCCATATGATTTTTTTTTTCCAAGAAATAATAAGAAAGTCAACTCTAACACCCCCCAATGTTGATTGTACTTTAGCCCCACGCTCTCAATAACTAAGGGATGTGACTTCTCATGCCCACCCTCTTATATGAATTCAATGATTGATATCTCATACACTCAAGAGGAAAATTAGAAGGTAAATATACATTAACTTAAGATAATAACATGAGTTTCCCCTTGGATCCTTGATGTGGTGAATTCCCCCTGTGGACAGGTGAAATCCCCCTTGGATCTAGTTTCCTTCGATCCAACACAGAAGGAAAAAAAATGGTAACTAACTTCCCTTTAGACCTATTTTAACAATCAAAATAAGAGGAAAAATATGGGTGATGTACCTTTTTACGATGGTTTTCCTCGTTGCTTCAACCTTTGACCTTGTTGACCAAGCTCCTAGGCGCAAGAACAGATCTGAAAGGAACAAGATAAATCTCCTTATTCTACACTATACTATTAGGTGACAATAGATCTATCTATGATGACTTTACAACAATAGACATGTTGTTGGGCTCTAAAGATGTCCTAAAATATAACCTCTATGCATCATCCAAAGGTAGGCGTTGGCACAAGTGTTTTACTTGTGTTGGAAAAACAAGACCGTGGAGAAATAAAATAAAAACAAATGCGGAAACAAAACACAGAAGATACACAATACAAGAGAGACACAGATTTACATGGTTCACCTAGTGTGGGCTACGTCCACCAGAGAAATTGCCAGGTCCTTCCTTTATTATTATCCAGCAAATGAAGGGATACAACCTAAAACAAAACTCGTTGTAACTTCCTCTTCTTTCTCTCACAGTCTCCTCTCTCAGAATACAATATTCGCCATCAAACATAGCTGCAATACATTTCCCTCATAAAAGAGGGTTGCCTTCTAGGGCAAAAACCCTAACATAATCTCTATCGTTAGATCTGCGACCTTATAATGAACGGTCCAGATTTACAATGAAATTACAATATACATTTACAAGGCAATTTTTCTTTCGGGGGCTTCGCCCCCGAAGCCCCACTTGCCCCCAGACCCCCCAACCGAGGGGATAGCCCCCCCAGACCCCACAGAGGGCGTACCCCCCCTCTTCACTCCCCCGCGTGGAAGAGTGTACATACTTCTGAGGTGTAAATACTTCATGGGGTATAAACATGGCTGAAAGCAAGGACCTCTCAATCAGGAAGATAATTAGGCTCCACAACCAACAACTTGTTGCCTACGTAGGTTCTTACCTTCTGTTTTCAATACCCGTCCTCCAGAGATGCAACCCCTGCAAAGGGACAACAATTGTAACAAAAGGAATGACAATTGTTTTTTTCAAATGAACAACACTACTTGCAAAAGGAACAACAATCGTAACAACGGAATGACAGTCATTATATTGGGCCGAACTAATGTTGTATTAATTGAGTTGTAGTACTTTCCCAACTATTTAATTGGTCAATCCGAGGATCGTAAATTTACGAAGAACACACAAAGTATATGCAGGACTGAAGCGGGACTAATATAATCTAATGTTTAAACTACAACTAAAATTGAATCATTAATCTAATGAAGAAAATTGAAACACACGACTTGGAATTAAATTGTGTAAATGAAATTAATCTAGGAATGGGAAATGGCGTAAATGAAATTAATCTAGGAATGGTGAACTACATGAAGGAAAATAAAATACAACATGTGAAGAGTTGAATGACACAACAACATATGTGAGCTCACACCAATGAAGCAATCTTACATTACAATAATCAAATCAATCTTCATAAAAAAATAATGAAAGCATGGAAACCAAAACTATAAATCAAAGCTAAGAATCCCTTTCTTTCAAATCCTAATGACTACTCTTTTCTCATCCTAATTACTCAAATGTCTACTACCCCCTCATGAAGAGAGAGCACTCTCTTTTATACATGAAAGCCTTGAAGATAAGATAACCATCTCATAATTACAGATCCACTATTCTCTCAACTATTTTCCATTATTACAAAATATGATCCCTTTAAATCCTCACACATATTTCTCATACATCTTGGATAAGATATTCCAACCAAATCTCCATGATCTTCTCCTTGGAATGGGCTTGAATTATCTCCTCAAATATTGAAATGGTGGAGGAAGTATTTGAGAAGTCCTTTTGAATTAATCCTTCTCATATCCCTACACATTACAAAGATCACACATTTTTGAGATATATATGAAAACATGTTGACTTTCTAACATTTAATCACAAATTCCCTTTTAATACTAAAATGAAGAAAGTGGAAAATAATAAGGTGAAACCCAAATGTATTTATGAAAATGATATCATGAAAGGTTACTGGGGTGATGAAATGTGAAGAATAATGAAGGGAAAGGTGGATGAAAATAGGACTTTTTTGAGCCCCAACATACCCCCCAACTTAACTTGTTGCATGTCTTCATGCAACCATGCGTGGATCTTCTCAAGAAATTTTGGCATCTGAATTTCGGCTTTGGGTAATGATAATGAATGTTTCCAGGATGGGATTTACATGAGTAACAAATGACATTTTCTTATGGTTGGTTCTTGTGTGACAACCATGAATAGAAAGAATTTTGGTTCTTGTGTTACAACCATGAATAGAAAGAATGTTGGTTCTTTTGTTAACAACATTCATTTCGTTATTTGTTCTCTTGTTGTTATGATAATAATTTGCCCATATTCTTACTGGAAAATATATGCTATCAAATGTGCATAAGGAAACATCACTGAGTAAAAGAAAACCCTTTTTTATATTTGTGAATCATGCCAATATGTATATCAATGCTTATGAAGCAAAGTGCAACAGAGTATTGTTGGAAAAGAAATGTTCATAAATGGTAAATGAGATGAAAAATGGAATGATGGTAGTGGAAAAATGGAGTGATGATAGTGAAAAAATTCCCCTACCCCCCAACTGAACTGGTTTCATGTCCTCATGCAACGTGGCATAAGTCATAGAAGTGAAAAGGAAAGGGAACTTGGTGAGGGAATTTTCCAAATTATTCATTTCTAGTAGTTGAGGAATTACATGATTAAAGTTTAGAAAATAACATACCTCCACTTACCCAAAATGTTGATGAACTATGCAATAGAAATATGGCTGATGCGACTGCTAGAGCATGGAATATGTCATTACTGCAGGATCATGTGAAAAGTGACTTCTGTTGTAGCTGCGACTGTTGTGACTGTTGGATCAGAGAATGTGAAGTGAAGGAATCTGAACTGTTGTTGATGAATCATGGAAAAGAGGAAGTATAAAAGTGGAACTGTAGTACTCTCAAATAGATGGAAAATACTGCTGCAACTGTTGATGGAGTCATAAAAAGTGTATAGTCGTCACCTACTGCTAAACCTGATGGTACAATTCTAGTCATGCGAATGGATTTGTCGATGTCGAGCATGAAAATAATTCATTGGATTACCGACCATTGATGAATTCCGTTAAACAATGCGAGGAAAACTCACCATTGATGTCAATGAGTTCCAAGGTACCCAACTACATATTGCGAATTGCGAATGAATGAGCTGATGTTGAGCCAAATGCAATCTCTGACGATCAAGGGACATTGATGTATTCCCATGATTGTCATCGAGAGAGCTTGCCATTAAGGCATGCAAGCCTCTAGGTACTCAAATGGACTCTATTCTATATCCCAAATAAGGTGTTGAGGTCGATGGGGCAAGACTTTTTGAAAGGTGGGCCTTAAGGAATCCCACATCAGTCAACACGAGTTTGTAAAAATATTGGTAGGACTATAAATGAAAATATCTCAGTAGAAACAGTGCTTATGGCAAGGCAATGGAGTCATGGAAAGGAAGCTAGATAGTTTTATTGACAAGGAAAAATGAGAGGGAAAAGATAAAGAGATGTATGCGACTCAGAAAGATAGGTGTGTGCGAAGTCATGAAGGATAATTCAATGGAAGATGGGCTTCAACACAAGGATGAAAAATCTTCTTTGAAGGAGAGATGGGAAGAAAGAATTCATGACACAAAATGGTTTTATGAATGGTCTTTGTGTAACAACAAACGCCATGATGTGTAGAACGAGAATCAGCTCCTACAAGCAATCCATAAAGGATGTTTTTTTTTTTCAAAAGTTTTGTGATTCTTGAAAATCACCTCTACAAGAAATTCAATTGTCTTTGAACCTGAAAAATGTTAGCACTAATTTGTAGAAAATAGTGTGAGAATATTGAAAACATAAAGTGCAGAAATTAATACAAAATGTTGGGCTCTAAAGATGTCGTAAAATATAACCTCTATGCATCATCCAAAGGTAGGCGTTGGCACAAGTGTTTTACTTGTTGCCTACGTAGGTTCTTACCTTCCATTTTCAATACCCATCCTCCAGATATGCAACCCCTGCAAAGGGACAACAATCGTAACAAAAGGAACGACAATTGTTCCGTTCAAATGAACAACACTACTTGCAAAAAGAACAACAATCGTAACAAGGGAATGCCAGTCATTATATTGGGATGAAATAATGTTGTATTAATTGAGTTGTAGTACTTTCCCAACTATTTAATTTGTCAATTCGAGGATCGCAAACTTACGAAGCACACACAAAGTATATGCAGGACTGAAGCGGAACTAATCTAATCTAATGTTTAAACTACAACTGAAATTGAATCATTAATCTAATGCAAGAAATTGAAACACATAACTTGGAATTAAATTGCGTAAATGAAATTAATCTAGGAATGGGAAATTGCGTAAATGAAATTAATCTAGGAATGGTGAACTACATGAAGGAAAAGAAAATACAACATGTGAAGAGTTGAATGACACAACAACATATGTGGGCTCACACCAATGAAACAGTCTTACATTACAATAATCAAATCAATCTTCATAACAAAATAATGAAAGCATGGAAACCAAAACTATAAATCAAAGCTAAGAAGCTCTTTCTTTCAAATCCTAATGACTACTCTTTTCTCATCCTAATTACTCAAATGTCTACTACCCACGCATGAAGAGAGAGCACTCTCTTTTATACATGAGAGCCTTGAAGATAACATAACCATCTCATAATTACAAAAACCATCTCATAATTATAGATCCACTATTCTCTCAACTATTTTCCATTATTACAAAACATTATCCCCTTAAATCCTCACACATATTTCTCATACATCTTGGATAAGATATTCCAACCAAATCTCCATGATCTTCTCCTTGGAATGGGCTTGAATTATCTCCTAAAATCTTGAAATGGCGGAGGAAGTATTCGATAAGTCCTTTTGAATTAATCCTTCTCATATCCCTACACATTACAAAGCTCACACATTTTTGAGATATATATGAAAAATTGTCAATTTTCTAACATTTAATCACAAATTCCCTTTTAATACTAAAATGAATAAAGTGGAAAATAATAAGGTGAAACCCAAATGTATTTATGAAAATGATATCATGAAAGGTTAATGGGGCGATGAAATTTGAAGAATAATGAAGGGAAAGATGGATGAAAATAGGACATTTTTGAGCCCCAACATACCCCCCAACTTAACTTGTTGCATGTCCTCATGCAACCATGCATGGATCTTTTCAAGAAATTTTGGAATCTGAATTTCGGCTTTGAGTGATGATAATGAATGTTTCCAGGATGGGATTTACATGAGTAACAACTGACATTTTCTTATGGTTGGTTCTTGTGTGACAACCATGAATAGAAAGAATGTTGGTTCTTGTGTTACAACCATGAATAGAAAGAATGTTGGTTCTTGTGTTAACAACATTCATTTTGTTATTTGTTCTCTTGTTGTTATGATAATAATTTGTCCATATTCTTACTGGAAAATATATGCTATCAAATGTGCATAAGGAAACATCACTGAGTAAAAGAAAACCCTTTTTTATATTTGTGAATCATGCCAATATGCATATCAATGCTTATGAAGCAAATTGCAACAGAGTATCATTGGAAAAGAAATGTTCATAAATGGTAAATGAGACGAAAAATGGAATGATGGTAGTGGAAAAATGGAGTGATGATAGTGAATAAAGTCCCCTACCCCCCAACTGAATTGGTTGCATGTCCTCATGCAACGTGGCATAATTCATAGAAGTGAAAAGGAAAGGGAACTTGGTGAGGGAATTTTCCAAATTATTCATTTCTAGTAGTTGATGAATTACATGATTAAAGTTTAGAAAATAACATACCTCCACTTACCCAAAATGTTGATGAACTATGCAATAGGAATATGGCTGATGCAACTGCTAGAGCATGGAAGATGTCACTACTGTTGGATCATGTGAAAAGTGAATGTTGTTGTAGTTGCGACTATTGTGACTGCTGGATTAGAGAATGTGAAGTGGAGGAATATGAACTGTTGTTGATGAATCATGGAAAAGAGGAAGTATGAAAGTGGAACTGTAGTACTCTCAGATAGCTGGAAAATACTGCTGCAACTGTTGATGGATTCATAAAAAGTGTATAGTCATCACCTGCTGCTAAACCCGATGGTACAATTCTAGTCATACGAATGGATTTGTCGATGTCGAGCATGAAAATAAGTCATTGGATTACCAGCCATTGATGAATTATGTTAGCCAATGCGAGGCAAACTCACCATTGATGTTAATGAGTGCCAAGGTATCCGACTACATATTGCGAAGTGCAAATGAATGAGCTGATGTCGAGCCAATTGCAATATCTGAGGATCAAGGGACATTTATGTATTCCCATTATTTTCAGCGAGAGAACTTGCCATTAATGCATGCAAGCCTTTAGGTACTCAAATGGACTCTAGTCTATATCCCAGATAAGGTGTTGAGGTCGATGGGGCAAGACTTGTTGAAAGGTGGGCCTTAAAAAATCCCACATCAGTCAACACGAGTTTGTAAAAAGATTGGCAGGACTATAAATGAAAATATATCAGTAGCAACATTGTTTATGGCAAGGCAATGGAGTCATGGAAAGGGAGCTAGATAGTTTTATTGAAAAGGAAAAATGAGAGGGAAAAGATAAAGAGATGTATGCGACTCAGAAAGATAGGCGTGTGCGAAGTCATGAAGGATAATTCAATGGAAGATGGGCTTCAACACAAGAATGAAAAATATGCTTTGAAGGAGAGATGGGAAGAAATAATTCATGACACAAAATGGTTATATGAATGGTCGTTTTGTAACAACAAATGCCATGATGTGTAGAACGAGAATCATCTCCTTCAAGCAATCCATAGAGGATGTTTTTTTTTTTCAAAAGTTTTGTGATTCTTGAAAATCACCTCTGCAAGAAATTCGATTGTCTTTGAACCTGAAAAATGTTAGCACTAATCTGTAGCAAATAGTGTGAGAATATAGAAAACATAAAGTGCAGAAATTAATACAAAATGTTGGGCTCTAAAGATGTCATAAAATATAACTTCTATGCATCATCCAAAGGTAGGTGTTGGCACAAGAATTTTACTTGTTTCCTACGTAGGTTCTTACCTTCCGTTTTCAATACCCGTCCTCCAGATATGCAACCCCTACAAAGGGACAAAAATCATAACAAAAGGAACGATAATTGTTCCGTTCAAATGAACAACACTACTTGAAAAATGAACAACAATCGCAACAAGGGAATGACAGTCGTTATATTGGGCCGAACTAATGTTGTATTAATTGAGTTGTAGTATTTTCCCAACTATTTAATTTTTCAATCTGAGGATCGTAAACTTACCAAGCACACACAAAGTATATGCAGGACTGAAGCGGGACTAATCTAATCTAATGTTTAAACTACATCTGAAATTGAATCATTAATCTAATGCAGGAAATTGAAACACATGACTTGGAATTAAATTGCGTAAATGAAATTAATCTAGGAATGAGAAATTGCATAAATGAAATTAATCTAGGAATGACGAACTACATGAAGGAAAAGAAAATACAACATGTGAAGAGTTGAATGATACAACAACATATGTGGGCTCACACCAATGAAACAATCTTACATTACAATAATCAAATCAATCTTCATAACAAAATAATGAAAGCATGGAAACCAAAACTATAAATCAAAGCTAAGAATCCCTTTCTTTCAAATCCTAATGACGACTCTTTTCTCATCCTAATTACTCAAATTTCTACTACCCCCTCATGAAGAGAGAGCACTCTCTTTTATACAAGAGAGCCTTGAATATAATATAACCATCTCATAATTACAGATCCACTATTCTCTCAACTATTTTCCATTATTACAAAACATGATCCCTTTAAATCCTCACACATATTTCTCATACATCTTGAATAAGATATTCCAACCAAATCTCCAAGATCTTCTCCTTGGAATGGGCTTGAATTATCTCCTCAAATCTTGAAATGGTAGAGGAAGTATTCGAGAAGTCCTTTTGAATTAATCCTTCTCATATCCCTACACATTACAAAGGTCACACATTTTTGAGATATATATGAAAACATGTCGATTTTCTAACATTTAATCACAAATTCCCTTTTAATACTAAAATGAATAAAGTGGAAAATAATAAGGTGAAACCCAAATGTATTTACGAAAATGATATCATGAAAGGTTAATGGGGCGATGAAATGTGAATAATAATGAAGGGAAAAGTGGATGCAAACAAGACATTTCTAAGCCCCAACACATGCATGAAACAAGTGGTACAAAACATGAAGGGAATAGACCAAGTTATATATTAATAGAAAGACATGGTGAAGAATTTACAATTCAACATTGGCGTTGCAACAGTTCCTCCAAGATCTCATATCCAACCCTCTCCTCAATATCTCAATATCATGATTATGATGCACTGATGAATTCTCCTTACAATATCAAATATTTGATGCTCTGAAATCCTCCCCCCTTCACCTTGGAATGCACTCAATATATAGGAGTTGGAGGCTTAAACATCATGAAGTATTTTAGGAAATGGTTGAGTATTCAGTTGCATAAGTTGAGATTTAACTTATCTCATGGATATTTAGTTCACTTAATATAGATCCACGATATATGACTCAAATCTTTGACCTCATCTGTTGGTTGTGGAGCCTGATAATCTTCCTGATTTAGAGGTCCTTACTTTCAGTTGTGTTTATACCCCATGAAGTATTTACACCCCAGAAGTATGTACACTCTTCCACGCAGGGGAGTGCAGAGCCCCCTCTGTGGGGTCCAGGGGGGCTATCCCCCCGGCTGGGGGGTCTAGGGGAAAGCGGGCCCCCAGAGGGGATTTGGGGGTGAAGCCCCCGAAGGAAAAATTTCCTTTTAAATGTATATTGTAATTTCATTGTAAATCTGGACCATTCATTATAAGGTCGCAGATCTAACGGTAGAGATCATGATAGGGTTTTTTTCCCTAGAAGGCAACCCTCTTTTATGAGGGAAATGTATTGCGAATATGGTTGATGGTGAATATTGTATTCTGAGATAGGAGACTGTGAGAGAAAGAAGAGGAATTTACAACGGGTTTGTTGTAGGTTGTATCCCTTCATATGCTGGATAATAATAAAGGAAGGACCTGGAAA
>JASDQU010736248.1:106356-143238 GCA_032191745.1 Picea mariana
ATCACTATTCTGCAAGATTTCACAGCTCTGTCTGCCTCACTGTCGTCTTGCCTGCATACCTTGCACTTTTTGTTCTTCTATCTTTTCTACTCCCTGTGTTCAAGAACCCACTTGAACCTATGAGGAAAACAGTCCTCCCTAGCACCTCCCTACCACCCTGTATAATCAATATGAATTACTGAAACTTATTACAATGATATAATGTTCAACAATATCTTACCATTCTCATCACTATTCTGCAAGATTTCACAGCTCTGTCTGCCTCACTGTCGTCTTGCCTGCATACCTTGCACTTTTTGTTCTTCTATCTTTTCTACTCTATACGCCATTCCTCTTCAATGTACCTTTAGTCTTTTGTGCATTTCAGTTGCTGCACTCCACCTCCTTCTTTACACCTCCATCACCCACAACAACAACAACCACCACAACACCTCCAACAACAACATCAACAACATCTCTTCTTTGTACTGTGTACTTATATCTTCTGTACACCTTATGCATGCAATGCATGCAATACCTGTTTATACTCACACCACGCTGATATCCTCCACCTCTTGAGTGCTCTGCGTGATTATCACAACTCTTCAGCTTCTCTGGTCATTCCCACCATGCATCTAGTATCACTGGGTGTTATGCCAAGTTTCCTTTTTCTCTATGGCAGTTGAGACTCTTCATCTTCTCTGTTACAGTTGAGCTCACCCTCTGTTTTAGCTACAGGCTCCAACCCTCTTCCAGCAGTCAATCACCCCTATGACCTATCTTCATCCCATTGGAAGATTCCTAGAGACTCTTCATCTCCTCTGGAGATCACACAGAAGTCTCTTCGAATCTTCTAGTAGAAACCATCAATTGTTTCTAGCAGTTACACTGTGAAGAGAACCATTAGCCCTCTGATCATACTCAAATTCAATTGCACCATTGGATTGGGTCCATGGGATCTTGTATTGATTTTGGCATTTTGGCATTCAACAATTTGGCATTCTTGTGACCAAATATCTCGACACTCCCAGTCGCGATCCTCGAAACTCCGAAAAGGAGCTTGTCTGCACTAGCTCCTTCCCCCATCTTCCACCGATGTGACCACAGGCTACATCCATTTCACATTTTCAGTATTTTTGCGAACTTATGACCTTCATCGACCTTGATCGACGGTCCATGATCTCGATGAATTGATGGTCCATATATCATCATGAATTAGCATCTCGTTGTTCCTTAGATGGAGGTTCTCGTCACTCCAAGTCGCGATAGGTGAGACTCCGAGATGGAGATTAGATCAATGGTGCAAAATCTTGGTGTATTGATGCACTACTACATATTCTAAAAATTTCGACATTTTATTTGTGGCTTTATGGACAAAATTGTCCATATTGTCGCAAAATAGAGGAAATTTAAAAAAGAAAAAATCATATTGCCCAATAACGTCAGTCTTGCCACGTTAACATCTCTCTTGCCACGTTGACGTCTCTCTTGCCACGTTTTCTACTAGAACATATCTCTTGCCATGTTTTCTACCAGAACGTCTCTCTTGCCACATTTTTGACATAGACGTCATTCTTGCCACATTTGTGAAGATTGATAGACATTAACGTCGTTCTTGCCACAATGAATTATCTATAGTAGATACATCAGATTATCATTGTTTCCCAGAATCGACTAGACAATTTACGAACATTACATCATCTTATTGCAGGTTATCCACAGTTTGGGAGGAGGAGCGATTTGACTAAGAGGCTCTTGGATTTGTTCTAATGGGGTTGATTTACCTTTCTCTGCAGGTTTGTGGCACTAGGAGGTTGGATGGGATTTATTGAGGGTCAAACCCTCTCTTTGATGAGTAGTGATACCATTGTGAGGGAGCCGTGAGGTTTGGAGTAGGCTGTGTGGCCCTTGAGTAGGCTACATGGGATAGAGGAGGGCCACGGGACCCTTATTGCTGAGAAAAGAGGGTTTGAGAGGGCCGTAGGCCCATCTGGTTGAAGTCGTGGGGTTTGGTGAGGACCGTGAGTCCATTTTACAAGTCGTGAGGGTAAGAGGGAAGGTCATGGGGCCTCTTGCATATTCATGGAGGCTTTGGAGGAGGGCCACAACCCTATTTTGTGCATTTGGGGGATCGAAGGAGGCTTGGGGAGCTTGGAGCAGCTTGGAAACACTTGTTGGGGAGACAGTGGAATTATCCAGGTTTTGTTTGAGTTTTGCGGTATTTTTGCTGATGCGGGAGAAAATCACTCTATCTTTGCCTTTTCCAAGCAGTCCTTTCACAATAGAGTCCTTCCGGCTGATAATTGCATTTAACTCTTCTTTACTGTTCTTTTCACTAGTTTCTTGCTTGATAATTGTCATGAGTGTATCGGTTTTTTTTTCATCAATATCTTTTTCCATGTCTTCAATGTTTATAGCATTCAAAAAATTCAATAATGCCAGAATTGTTGACTTGTTAAAGTAAAAGGAGAGCGTAGCTAATGCAAGCATTACCTGTGCAAGACATTTGCGATGTATACATTATCAAATTAGACATGTGTTATGTATATAATGTGCCAATAACATGAATGGCTAACACAAATACCAAACCTACATGACTGAAAGTGAAACATAAAATTAGAGAAATAATGTATAACCTGCTTGCTCCTTGTCAGGGCGTTGGTGAAAATATCTGCTACCTTCTCATCATTCTGAATATATTGAAGTTGAACTGCCCCACGCTAAACCCAATCTCTGATGAAATGATATTTGATCTCAATATGCTTCGACCTGTCATGAAACAATGGATTCTCAGATAGTTTTATACAAATCTGATTATCACAGTGAATGACTGTCGGACTCAACTCATGACTAAATAACCCAACCAAAAACTTACAAAGCCATATGGCCTCACAACTGGCTTGACTAGTTTCCATGTACTCTACCTCGGTCCAAATCAAAGCTATTGACCTTAGTTTCCATCTGAACCAGGAAACATCTCCCAACCCCAACCCAAAACAACACCTTGAGGTGCTCTCCCTACCAATTCCACATCCTTCCCGGTCTGACTCTATGTAGCCAACCAAACTCACCCCATATCCTCTGACATAGTCCAATATGAAATCCACTGATCATGAAATGTACCTCAGCACATGTTTTACCCCAATCCAATGAACACTCCTAGGCTCCACCATGTACTAGTTGAGAGTGTTCACGACAAAACAAATATTTGGTCTATTGTTGACCAGATACATCTAGAACCTAATCAACTGCTTGTATCTCATAGCATCCTCCAACTGGGAATCTAAAGCACTAAGATTCTTCCAGTTTGTGACCATAGGTGTAGACATGGGCCTATAGTCCTCCATCTGAAATCTGTTGAATATGTCTGCAACATACTTCCCTTGTCCCAGAAATATATGACCCACTTCCGGACAAACCTCCATGCCCAGGAAATAGTGATTCAACCCGATTTCCTTCATCTCAAACTCTGATGTAAGGCCCTGCTTGCAATCAACTATGAGATTCTCTGCTCCCATGATGAACAAATCATCCACATACAGTATGAGAATGAATGTATCCTCACCTCGTATAATATAGTAGAGGTTAGGATGTGCCTCACTCTTCTCAAACCCCATCTGAAGCAATTAAGCATCTATCCTCGAATACCAAGCTCTTGGAGCTTGCTTCAGACCATAACGNATGTACACTTCCTCCTCTATAAATCCATTTAGAAAAGAAGTCTTTACATCCATTTCATGTATCCTCCAACCCATCTCTGTTGCAATGTCAATAATGCTCCGGATATAACTGTATCTCGCAACTGGAGATATATTTAGCACATTTTGTAATTGAACAATAGCGAGAGAATATTAGCTTGAAGAAGATGATTTTTGAGCTAGAGGTTTCCCTAAATCCTGAACCGTTGTTCACACCCCCTTACCATTGAGAGGGTTGGCTAGAGCTTGGGTGTCGACATTCATCTATTTAATGTAGTCTCATAGCACTTCTATGCGTTTCTCTCACTGCTACATGATTCCCATCCACTACAAAATTGTAGTGTATATGGTGAGACTCTCCCTCACGGCTTTCCACAACTACTTCTTAATACTTTGGCCTTCATAAAGAAGAGGAACCACCATATACATCAAGCCCCATAATTGTTGATTCTCTTGGTTCTTTTTAGTCTCCAAGTTTTCCTACAATAATGGAGTTTGCTAGTGCAATTGTCTCCACAAAGAAAAAACCACATCTATTGCCTCAGTAGGCCACCTATTTCCATTCTAGTCAGAGATTCTCCGATTAAAATGAAACCAACTCCAATTCTTGTTCCAAATTCTACCTCACTTATACTTACAGATCCGTGTCAATGGTCATTAGATGAGGAAAGGTGGTAAGAAAGGAGGACCAGGGAAGATTTAGAAGGGGAAGAAGGGAGATTCAGGGTCTTCTAACTAGGAGAAGAAAGACTTGAGACATGTGAAGTGTTTCAAGTGAAAAAATATGGGCCACTATTCTTCTTAGTGTCCCGAAAAGAAGGGAAAGGGTAGTCAACAACAACAATTTGCAGGGAGTGCAAAAGCTTCTGTAAGAGTGGATGAGTTAGCATCTAGTGTTGTGAAAACCTTCTCCATGGGTTTGTGCCTTTCCACTAACACCATTTCTGGTGTAGGGTCGTATGTGGACAATTAAGCATATAAGCACATGACCTTTAACAAGAAGGCATTCAACAAACTTCAAGACACAGGGGGCATATATGCAGGGGGGACTTAGTGATGATGCCACATATCCAGTGACTAGGATGGGTTCAGTGTCATTCTGCATGCCATCAGGTGATGTTCTTGATATTGATGATGTCTTATATGTTCTTGGTTTAATGAAGAATCTGATTTCAGTTTCAACCATGATAGATCTTAAATCCATGTCTGAGTTGATGATCAAGTTATCAGAGATTGCAACAAGGATATTGGTTGAGTTTTGGCTAGAGGTATACAAGAGGGTGGCCTTTACAGGTTGCTAATGAGATATTGATTCCCTAATTTTAAACCATTTGACCCAGAAATTTTCTTTTGTGCATTCTGTACAATTGGTATCAACTCAAGAATGGAACTGGAAATCATGCAATAAATTCTCAAATGATGTAACTCAACCAGGAGAAAACCTAAAGACATAGCTGGAGCATTTTTCACAACAAAAGAAGCTGACTTCATCAAGTCTTTTGAGCTATGTCACTTTTATCCTCACAGACTAACCAACTAGATGTTGCACAGTACAGAATAACCTCATACTTGACAGTTTTAGCTATGCTTCATGAGTTCATGATACAATCAAGGATTCTAGATGTTGCCAAGTATAGAGAAAGTCAAATATTTCTCTGTTTTTCTGTTATGTTTTGAACTTTAAAATCCCTCCAAGACACATGCACAGGAAATATAAACATTTCCTATCCCAACCCCATTAAACCAAGGCATACAAGAAAGGGGATTTGTTCTTTGTTATTTGTTCAAAAGGGGGTTACCAGTAGTCTCTGCAAGAACATAGACCATTCTTAAAATGATGGAAACGGTTAGCATCCCTCACAATAATGATGGAAACGTCTCTCTTGCCACCTTAAGAACGTCTCTTTTTCCACCTTTGAAACGTCTCTCTTGCCACGTCTGAAACGTCTCACTTTCCACGTTTGAAACGTCGGTCTTGCCACTTTTGAAACATCTCACTTGCCACATTTAAAACGTCTCACTTGCCACATTTTACACGCCAGTCTTGCTATGTTTTAAATGTCTCACTTTCCACGTTTTAAACATCTCACTTACCACGTTTGAAACATTGGTCTTGCCACGTTTGAAACGTCGATCTTGCCACATTTGAAACGTCGGTCTTACTACGTCAATATGGGGTTGGACAATCCAATTTATGATGACACATGGTGTCATATAACGTCACAATATAGATGAAAACTAGGTCGTCGAAAAAATGACGTCATGTGAAACAACGTTTGAGGGGGTCCAAGATTTGTCGGTCTTCTGACAATAGAAAGTGGCAATTGCGTCGAACACGTCGTCAGAATTTGACCCAAATGTAGTAGTGATGGTTCAGATCTCATCGTGAATTTGCATATTGCAATTCCTTAGATGGAGGTTCTCGTCACTCCAAGTTGCGATAGGCGAGACTCTAAGATGGAACTTAGATCAACGGTCCAGAGTCTTGGTGTATTGACGGTCCAGATCTCATCATGAGTTTGCATCACGCAATTCCTTATATGGAGGTTCTCGTCACTCCAAGTCGCGATAGGCAAGACTCTGAGATGGATCTTAGATCAACGGTCTAGAATCTTGGTGTATTGACGGTCCAAATCTCATCGTGAATTCACATCTCACAATTCTTGTGATGAAGGGTCTCATCACTCCAAATCACGATAGTCGAGACTCTGAGATTGTTTCGCAATTTCACATATCGTGAATTTGAACCTCTTTCCTTTATATTTCCCGATCTGTGAAACTCTGAAATGGAGTCTTTATGGTGCTCTAATCTTTCACCATGCATCCTCTTGATCCAATAGTTCACGACTATCCTCGATGGACGACCAAGATTCCTTCACATTTTTGGAGAGTTGGATGACTCTTGGACTTATCCACCTTGCAGCTTCACCATATCTAATGGTTATTGATCCTTCGTAGATACCCCAGATCCTACAACCCAGATCTTCTCATGATTTTTCCAGTTCACAATGGTTCTCCCTGATCCAACAATGGTCGAATATTATGCTCAAATCTAATGCCTAAGATCTGTCCTCCTCTTCTGCGTGTTCTTCTTGTCTAAATTCATATCTGATGGTCATCGGGGATTCGGGATGGGATACAACGATCACTGATGCTTCTCCTCCTGAGCTTACACATCCTCCTTACTTGGAAGAATTTCTAAGTGTCAAGGGCCTCGACCTTTGATCTACTAAGATCTTGAGTATGCTATCTCTCTTGAGATTTGGAAATGAGTTAACCTCATCCCTAGTGCACACCTACGCACTGCATTCGACTCTGCCTAATTCCTCCTGAGCTTACTTTGTTCCTGTTTTTCCATCAATGCACACTCTGATCCTACCATCAATGACAAGATCAGTTTGCTTGTTAAGCCTACCAACAATCCTCTACACTATCTCTTTTGAACTTATCATGCTTTCTCTACAACGTCTTCCTAAAATACTTCTGATACTTCTTCTTGTACTCATGCCATCTTTGTTGTTGTACTTTCCATCAATGAAAAGCATATGTTGTATGTTAAACATTTACCAACATAACTATCACATTTCTTCTCAGAGATAAGATGCCACCATTCTAGTGATTCGTTCACTCTGTATTTTTACAATCTCTGTACATTTCTTTCATTAACAGAAATCATGTATTACTCTATTTCTCTATTTCTAGCAATATTTATGTGTTTCATTGTAATATCTCTTCTTTCATTTCGTTCCCAAAAATAATATGGATCAGTGGACCCTATTAGAAACTGCAAAAATAAAATACCTTCAGAAGTTGCAAGTTTTCAGAGATTCCAAGTTGATCATCGACTGGGATTTGAAAAAAATTAATATTCAAAATATCAAACTCTCTGACATAATGAGATAAATGAAACTCTCTTTTCAATCCTTCAGCTAGTTATCCTTCCACCATATCTTAAGAGAATAAACACCAAAGTGAACGAGTCTTCCAAAGAGGCTCTGGAGCTACAACCAGGGATGATATGCTTCTATGAATTTAATGAGGGCGAAGAATCGGAAACCATGGAGTTTTGCTTGTGATAGTCGTTTAGACTGCAAAGATATCATTATGTATTGAACTTAATACATTTTGCTTGACTTTTTGTAAAGACAAAATATGGATGTAAAAATGTGCAAAGATCGAAACGTTGTCACGGGATTTAAGAAGAAAGAGGAAGGGATGATGTGTATGTAGGATCTGTAAGGGCTGAAAAAATCCATATGAATCGATGGAACATGTATATTTTGTATTTTTTAATATAAAATATTTTTTTCTCCGGAAAAAAAAGTGAGGACCAATAACGAGATGGAATTTTATATTTATGATGTTGTAGCTAAATGAGTATTGGTAGCATGATGGAATCAATTATTTAATCTACATAAAACTATTATTTTTCCATCAAGGACATGGACAAAATTGTTTTCATCAAAATTACAAAATTCCTCCTTCATAAATATTTATGGAACCTATAATAATAGATAGGATTATTGGGAGGAATTATTTGAACCAAAAATATTGAGAGGTGAAAATGTGATTGTTTGAGGGGATTTGGAATTTTTCTAAGGTAGGGGGAAATGTGGGGTGAAATCAGTAGGATAAATCCATTGGCTACCTTTCTATTGGAGAATATAGACAAGGTAAATATTTGTGATATAGATTCAATTGAATTGTCTCCCACTTGGAAAAATTTCAATAGGAGGGGAGAGGGAATATAAAAAATATTGAATCATTTCTTACTTTTTGAGTCCATTATAAAAAGACCATACAATATTAATACATGGATTGGGATAGGGGTGTATTCGACCACATCCCAATATTTTTTCAAACAAGTAGTATGAAAAGAATCCCTTGAGGTCCTTCATGTTCAATCCATTTTGGCTAAAGGATGAAGAATTTACAAAATTGGGATAAAATAGAATGGAGAGTGTATGAATCGACAATTAAGGAATCACTTGCCCATATTTATTGGGGATGTCTTAAATTAGGACTTGATATCATAAGTTTCGAAGGAGTTGAGAGAGGTTATCTATTCATTTGAAAAGGACAAAATTCCTAGCTCAGATGGATGGATTTTTTTTTCCATGGTTTTTATGACCTCCTGGAAGAATACATCTTAGTTGTTGTTGAATAATCAAGGAAATTGGGGAAGGATTTAGGGAATTTAAAATCTACCATTTTTCCTAGCATACCGAAGAATGGCACCCCCTCCTTCAAATATTTTACACCCATTTCATTGTGTAATACTATTTATAAGGTTATTTCTAAAATGATTTCCATGAAACTTAAACTAACCTTATATGAGGTAATGTCTCTTGAGAAATTTGGGTTTATAACATACATGCAAATACATAATGTAGTTGGGGTGGCCCAAGAGGCCTCCATTCAATCAAAATCAATAAATTGAAAGCAATGGTGATAAAACTTGACTTAACAAAGGCCACATGGGCTTAACTTGCTGGTCAATATCCTATCACGTTCATTCATAAAGGGGGTTTTAAAATTGTCAAAAACAAAGTCAATATATTACTTCATATTAGGGGGGAAGAAGTATTTTTTAATTGAAGTGGGTTCACATATATTATATCTGGGGGAGGGGAGGTGCAGAGGGTGCACATGGAAAGGGGAGTTCATAGGTATTGCAAGGTTGTTATATGTATTAGGTGATGACTTGTTGGGAGAGAAAACACAATCAACAATGGTGAAACTCTCTTTCGAAAGAAGAAATTGACAATGATGTTGAACCTTTTCCCATTTTTGAGATTGACATCCTTCGTATGGAAAATTATATTGAGAACCAGAGCCCCTAGGTTGCATGTATGTCTCAATTTTCCTAACACCCCTTTTTATATGTATTTATGTATATAGGGTTTTATCTCTAATTTTGTATGATTCAGTTTGTTCTAGGTTGGTTCTATGCATGCATAAAATACCATAGCATGATACCATCTTTAATGACATAGGTTTTCTCTAGTTCAAGGGGCTCTCCTACAAACCCTAATTTTTCACTATCTGGGGCTCTTTTTGAGTGGGTAACTTTAGTTGGGAGAATGAGGTTTTCAGTTTTTTAGAATGATGAGGAAGCCAATACCACCACACAACATATATGATTCCTCCATATAGTCTCATGTTGATATGTAAATTTTTTTTTTCATTACACAAAGACAGGATTATGATTATCTCAATGTTATTGAGCTCAATTGTTGGCCATTGACCAAGTTTTGAGGAAAACTTGGTCATATTTGACCATTTTTGGGACTTTGACAGCTTGTCAAAGATGGAGCGCAACGCAAAGCAGAAATCGTGGAAGGTAGACCCCTTTTTGGGTCCTTTTAGGGTTTTGGGTTAATTTAATGGGGAAGGGATGTCAACTCATGGGTTCACCCATGCTTAGGCCCACTTTTGTAATGAATAAATAGATAGGAAATGTAATAAATAATAGAAGTTGTTGCTTAGTGCAAGTTGGCTAAAGTGCTAAGAGTTGGATCTGTGTGATCAAGTATTGTAAGGCTTTGTGCATTTTGTGTAAGACTTGTAGATATGAGAGTAAGTCCCTATGAGAGATTGTAGAAGGCTTTGTGTTGTAAGGCAAGGAAGAAGGATCTAGTGAGCTGCACAAATTTGTTTTCCTGTGCACAGTAAGGTTTGGAGGCTTTATTTTGTAACCAATTGAAGATATTAATAAAGAAGAAGACTTTGTGGATGTAGCCCTAGGGTGGGGGTGAACCACGGTAAATCTATGTGTTGTGCTCTATGCCTCGACTTGATGTTCTTATCTCTTCCTTTGCTAAGTGCTTTGATGTGTTTAGATAGATATATTTATGCTTTGTACTTATGATCTATGAATTAATGTTAGCTCTGATATGCATGAATATACTTAGTGTTGATCTACAGGATCTGATCTATTTACTGTTACTGAGTGTTGACATATCTTAGATCTAATTAAATGTTGTGATTATTTGTGCTATCTGTGAAGCATAATAAGACTGAATATTGATGAAGATTAACTGCTAAGTGCTTTGTTAAGTGTTAGAATCACAGGTCTTTGTCCTAGATAAGGTTGTAGACATATGATTCCTACAACCACCCCTGCCTCTAACTCAGGTGAGACTTCATCTACTTCGTAGGTGTTGCCAAAAGGGCCAATAGTTAGGGTTTTGTTGGTGTGTTGTTGTAGCGTTGAACCCTAGGTCTGCCCCTATGCCAACAAATGATGGATTCCTCAAGTTCGATGAGCTCGTCGAACATACACACTCAGGAAAGATAATTGGGGTTATGATGATCTCAAAATGTTGCACTAGGATGAACAATCTACTTGCAATGTTCACTATAGACAATCACTAGTTCTACAAGCTTCGATTTCTCAGTTGGAAAAATTGTTCTTCGAGCATGGCATGGTAAGCTAAATAGGAAATTCGTCAACGGTTTTCTTGCAACAGGTATGAAGCTTTCATGAATGTTGATCCATTCATTATGGCATGGTCCAATGGTTTGGTAGTAATATTTTAATTCTTTTCTTCTCATTTGGGGTGAAATTCGAGCGGGTATATCGGTCCAATGACTATATTTCTTTGCCATGACGAAGTGCCATATGTCGTTGTTCTGGTATCTCGGTGAAGCTCAATTCCTATGATTTTTCCTTCTACAAAGTTCCCTATGGAATCTTTTTTAACTTTTCAATCTTGGCTCTCTTCTTACTTAGCTTCCTAGCCTTCTTCCCAGTGAGCTTCATCTCGGTCATCCTTTTTTCATTCTGATCCTTATCCTCTCTCCACATAATCACTTCATGATGTTGAGATTCTTTCTTCAGATCCAAGGGTAATACACCTTCATCATATGGATTAGGTATTTCGGTCTTCTTTGGTTCCTCTAATGCTCTTATAGCTTCGACATCCAAGTCCCTAGTGTTTAATAGCTTAGATCTATTCTCTTGTTCTTCCATCAAGTAGGCGATCTATCTAGTCATAAATTCCATGAGTTCTTGCTTCTTTTGTTCTAGGGATTCCTTTTCTTCTTTTCTTGGGATCTGGTCTTTTTCAATCCAGATCTTGCCTAACAAATCTAGAAATGGGGCATATTCCTCAATAAATTTAATAGCTTCGAATTCTTCCTCCGTCAAAGCTCCATGGGTACTCATAGCTATTCGAGTAATCCTTCCACATAAGGTTATCATTTTTCCTTTAAACACTCATATTTTTCTTAGTGAAGGAACCATAACAGGCCTTCCTAGGGTTTTCCAAGTACTTTCTATCTTAATGTTCATCTGTGTTCCCTCATCCAGAGCACAATCAATGTCAAAGTCTCCTATTCTTACTTCTATTTTCTCCTTTTCTTTGAAGATCTCCGACAATTGGCATCTTTATGTTCATCCAAGGTTTCTTTCATTTTCAGCAACATAATCTCTGATTCTTTCTGAGGTTCTTCTATAATATTAGTCTCTTGATATCCTTCAGGGTTGTCTTTCTCTCTATTCATCTTTTCAAGTCTAGCAATCATTATAGGGCAATCCATTACTTCATGGTCCATAGCCTTACAATATAGGCAACTAGGGTTTCTCCCAGGGCATTCCTTAGTAAGATGTCCTGGTCTTCTGCAACTGTAAAAAAGAGTTAATCCTCTCTTTCTCTTCAATGATACCCAAATTTTCTTATACTGCATGCTAGGACCATAATGGTGAACTTGGAAAAAATTCTTTCTAGGATCCTGAGTCCATTGGTTAGTCCAAAAATTCTTTCTATGCATAGGTATAACATATCTATCATTATTCTTATCAGATCTATTCATATCAAACGTTATGTCATCTAATAATTCCCTATGTTTCAAGCTAGGACAAAATATATCAAGCATACCTAAATCCATACTTTAGAAACAAAACATTTCACCTCTTTTATTTCTACAAGGCACAAAGCTTCCAGATCTAAGAACTTTTAACTATTCTTACCTTTATCAGAGCACAGAGCTTACAGATCTTACTTCTTTTCTTTAGTATTAACCTATTTTCTTGCAGATCTGACTTCTTTCCTTTAGATCTGTCCTTCCTTCTTCAATACAAATATTTTTAGTTCAAGTGGATCACTACGCACTAGGGCATAGATCCATGCACAAAGATTTTATAATTTCAGGATGACTCTTTGCACAAAGCTTCTTCTACTCAGTTCCCAACAATTACAATTTCAGTCCCAACAACAGAACCATTTATTAGCACAAGGTTAGACCCAGGGTTCAATGCTACAACAATGCACCAACAAAACCCTAACTATTGGCCCTTTCAGCAACACTTGCGAAGTAGATGAAGTCTCATCTGAGGTAGAGGCAGGGGTGGTTCCAGGACTCAAATATCTGTAACCTTAGCTAGGACACAGACCTATGATTCTAACACTTAACATAGCACTTAGCAGTTAATCTTCATCAATATTCAGTCTCATTATAATTCGCAGATAGCACAGAGCATCACAACATTTACTTAGATATAAGATCTTTCAGCACTTAGTAACAATAAATATATCAGATCCTGTAGATCAACACTAAGCATATTCATACATATCAGAGCTAAAATTCATTCATAGCTCATAAGAACAAAGCATAAATATATCTATCTAAACACATCAAATCACTTAGCAAAAGAAGAGACAAGCACATAAAGTTGAGGCATAGAGCACAACACACAGATTTACTGTGGTTCACCCCCACCCTGGGGCTATGTCCACAAAGTCTTCTTCTTTATTAATGTATTCATTCGGTTAAAACACAAAGCCTCCAAAACTAACTGTGCATAGGACAACAGATCTGTGTAGCTCGCTAGATCCTTCTTCCTTGCCTTATAGCACAAAGCCTTCTATAGTCTCTCATAGGGACTTACACTCAGCTCTGCAAGTCTTACACAAAATTCACAAAGCCTTACAATACTTGATCACACAGATCCAACTCTTAGCACTTTAGCCAACTTTCACTAAGCAACAACTTCTATTATTTCTTACATTGCCTATCTATTTATACATTACAAAAGTGGGCCTAAGCGTGGGGGAACCCACAAGCTGACATCCCTTCCCCATTACATTAACCCAAAACCCTAAAAGGACCCAAAAAGGGGTCTAGCTTCCATGATTTCTGCTTCACATTGCACTCCATCTTTGACAAGCTATCGAAGTCCCAAAAATGGTCAAATATGACCAACTGTTCCTCAAAAATTGGTCAAGGGCCAACAACAACCAACCAATTAGGTCTCATGTTTGGAAAGATGGTTCTAATCCCTTAGATGCAAATAATCTCCTCGTGTTTCATCTAACCTATGATTGTAATATATGAAAAGAAATAATATAATGATAGCGTGTAGGAAGAAATGACCCATTTGTATCTAAAGGTTAGTAAGAATTCCCCTACGACATATTGAACCATGTGATCAAAATATCTTGCATCTCACAATGAGAGGAACTTTGATTATGAATGATAATAAAATAGGAATGGGTTATGGGGTAGATTAATTGCATAGATATTATTTCAAAGACAATATTGATATATAGATATATATTTTTCTTAAAATGTCTAAGAGATTAGATATCTAGGGCGTGACAAGTTATGACTTTGGGAAGCTCATCATTATAGGTCTACAAATAGATATCTGGATATATAAACGCCTTCCTCAGTGAATGCATGACCATGTATTAGACTGAAGAGACGGGTGAAAGTAGTATAACACCAATCCCTTTAACCCAAGGGCATATTACTATAGTGGCATATCCCTATATTACGATGTTAGTGCACTTGTTTTTTTTTTTTGTTATTTTTGTGATTAATGAGATTATAATATTTTTGTATTTTCTATGTACTAGGGTATAAATAAAAATGGGTATTAAAAATTCCATGAAAAAAATGGATACCTAAATATCCAGTAAAAAAAGGGTTTTTTAAAAATGTATAGATGTATTGGGAGGTGGTTTCAACAAAAGAATATTTAGGGGGTATTTGCAATATTCAGTGAAATTAGGGGAATTCTTTAATATCCCACAAATGAAAGTGATATGTCATAGGTTCACTTAGTGAAGTCCCAATGTAAAAGGCACATGATCACAAGGTCATCTAGTTGTATTTAAGACTCATTCTTATTCATACAGGGTTTTGTCTCCCATTTATATATTGGATTTAGGAGTGTATAAATACTTTCATTTTCTCATTTTTGGTGAATGGATCAACCTCCTGCTATTTCAAGCCCCCGGGGGGATTGAGGAAATGATTCTCTTTGTCAACATGATGTTTCTTATTATGTTTAAATGTATTAGCAGGTTTTTTGTTTCTCTTAAATGATATAGAAGACATAAGGGAATTAAAATAGGTGGGTCTCATGCTTGACTCATGTCCTATTTGTAGATGATGTTTTTCTATTTAGAAAGGGTAGTATTAAAGACGCTAATATTTTGAAAGAAGTCCTATATATTTGTGGGATGACAACAAGAATAGAAATAAACATACATAAATATTATATCTCCTTTAATGGCTTGAGTGATCCATTATTAGCTTCTATTCTATCTCCTTTATTACTACAATATGGTATTGTAGTATCATCTCTTGGTTTTTCTAGAAGAGAAAACTCTTGTAAGTACAACACAAAATTTGCATCAATTTTTCTAAACCTTGTGTCATTAATTATTTGCTAAACAGTCCATAATTATTTGCTAAAAATTCCATAATTATTTGCATCAATTTTTCTCAACCTTGTGCATTAATTTTGACAAGAATAATCTTAGCAATTAAGAATACAACTCATAAATTTTTTATGTGTTACACTACCATCATACTATGTTGAATATTATTGCAAAAAACAATTTCACAATCACTTTTACGTTGCCTTTATGTTGTATTAGCATTGTATTGCATCGACATGGGAAGTCATTTTTTCATCGTATGTGAATCGTACTAGCATCGTAATACGAGACCTTCTATTCATTTTACATAATGGTTGCGTCATATTAGCATCATTTCCAAAATGATATTACATCATGTTAGCATTACATATATGTCACTATTATTCATTTTCCAGACACAATGTGTTATATTAATATAACACACCATGTGTGTTATATAATATAACACACACGGTGTGTTATATAATATAACACACATAACACACCGTGTGTGTTATATTATATAACACACAGACTGTGTGTTACATTATATAACACACACAATGTGTTATATTATTATAACACATAGTGTGTGTTATATTAATATAACACACAGTGTGTGTTATATTAATATAACACACAGTGTGTGTTATATTAATATAACACACAGTGTGTGTTATATTAATATAACACACAGTGTGTGTTATATTATATAACACACACATCATGTTGTTGTTGTATTACATCACTCATGCATATTTTTAACATTAGACTTGTGTCATTGTTATTTCTTTTGTGTTATGTTAGCATCACTTTATAGTCATAGTAGATATTTTTTCCGTCAAATTTGTGACACAATTATATGATTGATTTAAATATTTTTATTAGTTTAATTTCTATTGATTATTCAATTATTTGGTTTAATTACTCATTATTATTAGTTTACATATTAATTGTTAAATATTAATTATTATTATTATAATTATATTTAAATATCGATGAGGTTGATGATTAGTATAAGTCTATTTTACAGCATAATAATCATGAGAGAAAAAATCATGTATATATAAAAGCAAAATCATGTATACAACATAGTATGCAAAAATATCTACACTTATAAGGAAATGAAATGATTTGACATCAGATATTGATTGAACAATTTTGATTCAACGAACTTGATTGAACTACATATAAATAAGTGTTACATTTATGTTATAAGGGAAATGTCAATTTTGTGTACAACATGGCATAATTTTCTTTTGCATAGATAAGGAAATTAAATGGATTTGACATCAGAAGTTGATTGAATGAGATTTATTGAAATATTGTCAGTTATCTCATCTTTTGAAACCTCCTCATCCTCACTCTATAAAAATGAAAAATAATTTGAGTTCGGTAACATAAAAAATTGCTAACAATTAAAGACATAATAGAAAACATATAGGATAAAAAGTTATTAATACCCTATAATTCCTTTGAATCATTTGTCATCATCAATCATCTCTTCCCACTTTTCTCAAACATTAATATGCATATCATAAAATGAATAAGTACCATGAAAAATGTAGTATAGTGGATTTAATTACACTAAATTTCATTGAAAAATGTAAGATAAATAATACCATGGCTAACATGTTAAAATGTACTATGTATGAGACTCAGTTTGAGACTTTTGTTTTTGGTTATACTCTCTAAGAATGATCCAATGATAAATGCAACTTTTTATAAAATAAACACATATTTTTCAGTGTTATATACCAATCATAAACTATGCAATTACAACTCACTTTGATCATTTTGTTGATGTCATCATGGATTAGAGTATCTTTCTCTTTCCTTCTATGACCTTCCTCAACTCTTTCCTTACATCTAGCGACATCATTTGATAGTCCCTCTCCACTGAATTCCATGTGATATGTAGATATATTAGAACAACACACTACTGAGAAAAGTACATAAAATCCATGGGATAACATATATGCATAATTTGACATGAATATTGAAAACACATACACATAACATCACCATATGTAGAGATGTTTTATTCAATGTAAGTCACTAAATTCAACCAAACTCAATAAGATTCATCTAGACTTTGGTGCAAAGATTCAACTTGAAGTTATTACATCCTCTTTCCATTATAGTAACATTGTTTATGGTTTTAGTATTATTTGTTGTTTGTTCACTCCTCCTTATGATTTTTACCTTTAAGAGTTATTACACACTTATTATAGTAGCATATCCCTATATATGGCATTCCACATTAATAAATATTTCATGAAAAATAATAGGCCAAGTGAGCTACTATTGGATCAATGGTCATGCTTATCCAATATGACTACCATTTGATTATTGTTCTTATGATAGAATTCATTAAGATTCTTAAGACTCCTATAATGGATTCATATTTGACCACTAATATATGAATTGTTTTTGTATCAATTAAGAGGTTCTTATTCCACCAATGATGGAAAAGAATGTACAAGAAAAAGACAAAAATATAACATCAAAAGACATACATATAATATTTTGTGGTACATCTTCTAGAAGAAATAGGAGTGAAAGAACACGAATATACATAGAATAATGGGAATCTCGATGATATATATAACATATTGGAGAGTGGTAGTGATAACCAAGCTGACTAGTATTGGATTATCGACATTGATTATTCAAGCTAGCTATTATTGGATTTTTTTGTGTATTAGTTGGTAGGCTCATTAATATTGCATGCAACCATTTTCGACTAGTTTTTCAAGCTCTTCCCTAGTTATCATAGTAATTTATGAAAGTGGTGTACAATAAATCTAGGTGGATAATGCTATGATGAAGAAATAAATTTAGGCTTCCATCCTTGCAACACACTACTCCTCAAATGCTCATAAATGCACAATAAATACAATTCTAGATCAAAATAGGGATGCATATTTTACTATGATAAAAAATCTACCACAAATGTGTAATCATGGCCCAAAATCCATTCATAAATGTAGCACAATATAGTATAGATTTCATTCACCTTCATGACATCCAAAACCTCATGTAGTGCATAAAAATTTCCCTTACATGACTGATAATGACAATAAATGATGAAGTGAGTGAAGGGAATATATAGTATTTTTATTACATTATACACTTAGATAATGTGTACTTATATTGGTATTTAGCATGGGGACTTTCCAAGGTGGATTCATAATATCAAACATTATCAATAGCACTTGACTAACTTGAAGGTTAATGATCCATGTGGAGGGTTCTTTTTTAATACTAACATGGCCACTTTTTCAATACAAAAACCTTAATTAATTATGTTAAACCCTTTGGGTGATGGCCAATGAGTATTCATGATTTATTGGCCTTGCTCTTTTATTCCTTTTATCATTGGAATTTAATCCCAAACCATTTCCTTGTCCATTCAGTTATGGAGTTTTAACAATAAAAATAAATGTATAAGAAAAGAATTAGGGAAATACAACACTTTAAAAAAGAAACTTTAATATACTATATAGAACAGTGCTCCTTGGATAGAATTTTAGGAGAGGGAGAGAAATATAGGAAAATACAAGGGGAAGGGGGAGGGAGAAGAAAAATAAGAGGAGTGGGGAAGAAAAAGAGAAGGAGAGGAGTGGGGAAGAAAAATAAGGTGGGGAGAAAAAGAAGAAGAGTGAGAAGGGGATTATGGATAAGAGAAAGAGGAAAAGGAAAAGGGGGAGGAGGGAGAGGGAGAATAAGAGGAGGGGGGAACGAAAATAGAAAGAGGGAGAGGAGGGGGGAATAAAAATTGGAGTGGAAGAGGAAGAGGGGGATGGGGGAGAGGGGGAAGAAAAAGAGGAAGAGGAAGGAGGAGCATAGGGGATAAGAGAAGGAGGAAATGGAATAGGGGGAATACATATAGGTATAATAAGAGGATAGGGGAAGAAAAGAGGAAGAGGGAGAGGGGGGTATAGGAGTGGAAGAGGGAGAGAAATAAAAATAGGAGTTGAAGAGGAGGAGGGGGAGGGGAGGAGATTGGTAAGAGAGAGAGGGAAATGGAGAGAAGGAGAGGACCTTGAACATGCTATCCTTTTCTTAAATCATTTTTAAATAGAATATCCAAAGCCCAAATCCCATCTCCCATATCCAAAATTTAAATTTCAATTTGTTTTAAATCTATAATTTTTTTTAAAAGTGGGAAAAATAGAGTAAATTATGGAAAACTTACCTTTGATCCAGTGATGCCCCACAAATATCCTCATTCTAATTCAAATCTCATTTTGTTTTAAATCTACATTTTTTTTAGAAAGTGGGGAAAATAGGCTAACTGATGGAAAATTTACCTTCGATATGGTGATGCCCCACAAATACCCTCATCCTACTCTTCTTGAATTCCTTCATAAATTAATTTCATATCCAAGAATATCTACCCAGAACCTCATGTGAAAATGAAATAAGGAGGGCCCTCTTTTTTCACTTTGTATTAAAAATGCATAAGCAAAGTGATGTAAAAAAAAAATTGCATCGTATTTTTTTCTTCCTTTTCAATTTTTGGATACTCATTTTTTATTTTTTCTAGTTGTTTTGTCATATTGCATAATTGTTTCATTGACTATCATGACTCAAATATGGATTGTATGTTGTAATAGCATCAATCCAATGTCACATTAGTGTCATTGTTTTCGACACTAAGAAAAGTCTAGTTTTGTTACAACATTGCATTAGTTAATGTTAATACAAATTATAGTGTCATTCGAGCATCATCGAACTTCGTTCTAGCATCATAGAGCATAATCATATCATTATGGAGCTCAATGACAAAATGCATGCATGAGTGGGTATTTTTTTTCTATATTGGTAGTTTGATTGGAATTGGAGTAGGGGTTGACATACCTATGCCTTGAGGTCTAAAAAATGGATGGAGGTTGCATGAAAGAAGGAGGAAATGGATCTATTGTATAGAAATTGAGGTGGATTTTTCACATGGTTTTCATGGATTATTGTCACCATGGATTGAAATACTAGTTTTCTAGTGGGGCTCGCAAGTGACTTGATTTTGCAATGGTTGTCATTTAGTGATATGATGCTAGAATGGGGAAAATGAAGTATCATAAAAAATGCCATGAGGTAAGAAATATAATAGAATCTCTAATATTTTTTTTCTAGTTCCCATCAAAAATAATTTTAAAACCATGAACCTTGACCACCAATCTGTCACCTTGAAAATAGTGTCGATCTTGTGAAATTTGTTCTCAACAACCAAGGATCGAAACTAGGCATATGTTGTTATGAACCAAATTTCCCAAATAGCATAAAAGTAGAGAGAAGAAGTAAATAAATTCCCTTTTTAGAATGATAAATATTTAATGAATAAGAAGCCACTTCAAGGGGGTAGCCTCCCTTTACAATATATCCAATGCACAAGACAAGATGCCTATAAAAATGAATCTCATTTATTAAAAATAGAAGATAAAGTGAGCATGATGTAACCTACCACTAAGATGACCTAACCAAAAATAATATACTAATAATGACTGAGGGTTAGGTCCTTTACATATATCCTCTCTTTAAAAAATCATTTCCCTCAAATCTTGTAATTGAGTGTGGTTCTTCATGAATTCACCCATTTTCCTTCCGAGATTATTTTGGAGGAACATTCCCTTCATGTGTTCTAAAAGGTGTTTTGGGAATGCCTTCTTCTCTTAATCTGATTTGGTATTATCCTGATTTAAGATCTAGCTTTGTGAAATAAATCCATGCCATAAATATCATATGATATCTCACCAATATTTCGAATATGGAATTTATCCTTGATGGTGATTTTGTTTAGATATTTGTAATCAAGACATCCTCCAAGAATTATATTTTTCTCTAGCCATTATTACTGGGGGAAAAAGGAACTCTTGATTGGTTGAATAATACCTGCATTCAATATGTGTTGTACAATTTCCTTAATCTCCCCTTTCTGTTGATGTCGATATATATAAGGCCTTTTATTAGGACTAATTCCATGTACGAGTTCAATTTGGTGTTCATGATATCTACATGGAGGTATCCTTTTAGGAATTTCTTGGAACCCTATGGTACTTTTCAAAGGTATCTTTTAGTTCTTCTAGAATATTTTCATACTTCTACTTCACTTCCATAGAATTAAGTTTAACCATAACCCCACTACTACCCTTTTTAAGAGATTTTCCGTTCTATGGGAGTTGGTGACCTGAGAGGGTGCATAGTTTAACCCTTTGATCTCATATTTAATTCCTTCCAATTCAAATCTCAAGAATAATTCATTATAATTTGTATAAACTGTACCCAATGTTCTCAACCATCGAATCCCCAAAATTATATATACTCCTCCAGTATGAATGGCATACATTGGGCCTGATAAGTTATATTCTCCCATACTAAATTCAATGTTATGACATTTTCTTTCACAATCAATACTTCCCCCTTGAGAAACCGAAACTTAAAAAATTTTCACTGGACACACAAAACAATTGAGGCACTCAATATAGAAAACAATTGTCACTATAATGATAAATATTCATTGAATAAGAGACCACTTCTAGGGGGAAACCTCCCTTTACAATAATTCATATGCACAATACAATATGCCAGATATACAAATGAATCTCCTTTATTATAAATAGGAGATAAAGTGAGTATGATGCAACCTACCACTAAGTTGACCTAATCATAACTAATATACTAATAGTGAATTAGTTTTATGGCCTTAATATAGGCCCCCTCTTTAAAAAATCATTGCCCTCAAACCTTGAAATTGAGGGTGTTTCTTCATGAATTTGCTCATTTTCCCTTGTAGATTCTTTTGGAGGCATATTCCCATCACGTGTTTTAAAAGGTGTTTTGGGGATGTATTCTTTTCCTGATATGATTTGGTGCTATCCTACTTTAAGATATAAATCCGTCAAATAACCCATACCAGGAATCTCATCTAATAGCTAATCTAAGATTCTAATATTTCTCATCAAATATTTTCCCATGTAGCTTCTTCTAGAGGCATATTCTTCCACTTGATTAGGTACTCCATAATGGTTTTATTCTAAATAGAAAGAGAACACCAATCTATAAGCGGTGTTTCTGGTTCAATAATTAACTTCTATTCTTCATCTAATTCTTGAAGCTTCATCTACACTAGTATAGTTTGTCCCATAACCTTTTTTAGGCAAGATACATGAAAATCCTTATGAATGCGAGAAGGAGAAAATTCTAACTCTTAAGCCACATCTCCAACATTTCAAAGAATCTTGTAGGGTCCATAAAATTTTCGATCTAGTTTGTTCTTCTTCTTTTGTTTGAAAGTAGATATATTATAAGGTTATAGTCTCAAAAATATGGTTTTCCCTTCTCAAAATTTCTTTCACTTTGATGTTGATATGCTTGTTTCCTCATTTGGTAGAAAAATGGACATCTGTTAAATATGTATGGATCCCTATTGTTAAATTTGGAAGCATTGAAAATCATTCTCCAATGAGAGGCCATATGGGCCACCCTAAGGCTAGCGAGGAAGATTTGGAGAATCAACCACTCTTGCGAGGTATTGAAAAAAGATAGGGGGAAGGTAAAACATATGTGATTCAAACCAAAATTTAGGATGAACACGATGCTATATGATCTTGTGAGTATAGCCAAAGTAAAGGAAGAAGCTGTGTAAGTCTAAGACAAAACTCAAGATGTAAGTCTAATGCAAAATTTAGGGGGAACGTACAACCTATGTGAGCATAGGAAGTCTAGTGCAAAAGTCAGGGGGAATGTACAACCTCTATGAGCATAGAAAGACTAGTGAAAAATTCAGGGGGAACGTACAACCTCTGTGAACCCAGTCAAGCCTTGTGAGCCATGAGAAAAAGTCAAGGCATCTAGCAAAATTTAGGTTGAGCATAAAATTCCTATGAGCTAGAAACAAACAATCTTCCTGATATTGCAAATGATGTAAATGTATTGATCTAGTGCATTGGCACATGTAACACCATCCACCATTAAGAAATTTGAATTTCCTTAAGTCGAGTTGTAAATATTCAAGTTGAATATCAAGGATGAGTTGTCAAACTCAAGTTGTATGTCTGGTCAAAGTCAAATTGGCAAGTTTGTTGCATGTTGCATATTGAATGCATGCATGTTGCATTTTGCATGCTTGTCTAGTTGCATGTTGCATGCATGACATGTGTGGGTTGAGTTAGTTCACATGCATTTTCAAGTCAAGGGCGAGTTGTAATTGAAGTCTCAATTCTAGTTCTAAATTCAAACTAAAGTGTAAAGTTGAGTTACGTCAAGCATGCAAACAAGTTTCTAATTCGATCCCTCTCCTTCTTCTCTCCACTCCTTTATAAGAAGAGGTCAACCCCTCATTCTTCACATAGGTTATGTAGCGTGAGGGTGAAAGGAAGAAAGTGTTTTATCAGTGCTGGTATATATCTCTGTTAGCAGACTACACATATATATCAATAGAAAGTTGTACATATATATCAATTAGCAGGCTGCATATATATCAATTAGTAGGAAACGAATATTTTTGTTAGAGGGAAAAAAATGCACCCATAGTGATAATGTATATCAATCCAAAAAAGAGGATTATAACAGTCCATAACAACAACTAATATCAATCCATAGGAAGTTGTTATAATAGTCCATATAGGAAACAAATATCAATACACGAGATGTTGTTATAACAGTCCACAATAAGGCACAATATCAATCCATTTTAGGGTTGTGTATCAATCCAATAACGAGAATTAGTATCAGTCCAAGAAGTCAACGAGTTACACCTTCAATGTTGGTCTATAACAAGATCTTATAACAACATAGTCTCTCAGTAGTCTACAGTCAGGTTAGAGCCATTGGCAATCTCTTTAAGAGCAGAGTTTTCATAGTGGATACGTTGTAAGTGGTCATACATTATCTTTTCAATAAAGGAGGTTTATTTACTGGGGTTTTCCTCCCTATATAGGGTTTCCCCAGGTTATGTATGGTGTGAAAATGCATGATGGTTATTCTTTATGGTTTTTACTGTTTAGTTTTGATTATGCAATAAGAATCTAAGTTAAAAGTATAGTCATAAGTAAAAGAAACTTATAGTATTGAATCAAGCTAATAATTTAACATGGTATTAGAGATTAGGGTTTCATAAGCTTGTTGAAGTGCAACAATAGGTACACATAGATCCAAGCGATCTTGATCAATTTTCCAGTGTGAGTTCCATGGCATCCTCCATTTCAGTCAGGGTCAAGGACATGCTCAAAGGATCTTCCAAATTCAATGTGTGGAAGCTATGGATAACAAATATATTGTAGGAGCATGAAATTGAGCAGTATGTGACCACAATGGTGGAGGAACCCATCACTAATGCAGGAAGAGAATCCTTAGAGAAGAGTCAAGCAAAGGCCAAGTGAATCATCTTTGACTCAATCAAAGACAACATAATTCCAACAATGACTTCGTTAATGACTTCCAAGGACTATATGGATACCTTGGTAAATCTATATGAGAAACAAGATCCAAGTCAGAAGAGGACACTTAAGCAAAATCTTAATTATTTGAAGATGGAGAAAGGTGAATCAGTAGCATCTTTTTGTTCCAGGATATCCCATATCAGAGATCAACGCTTGGTCACTAGTGTCACAATGGATGATGATGATTTAGTGCAGATGATATTTTATGGTCTTCCTTATTCATGGGAGACTTTCCTATCCAATATAAGTGGGAGAGAGATTCATCTCATGTTTGAGAGGTTATGGAACGATTGCCTCTAAGAGGAGAGTCTAATTTCTACCACAAGCAAGCCAACCAAAGAAGATCATTCTACATTAGCATCAAGATTCAAGGGAAAGAAGAAAGTTACTTTCTAGAAAGTCTCTCAGAGGAAGTCAAACACCAAAGGTATGTTCAAAGGTAAAAGTATTGATACATCTAAGATTAAATGCTTTAGTTACAATAAGTTGGGTCATTTTTCTAAAGACTACTGGTATAGGAAGAAAAATGCAAGGAAAGGGAAACATCATTCCCCAACTACTGAGGATGATGAACCCAAAAGAAAACAGAAAAGTCTTCTAATGAAAGACAAAATAAAAAATAATATTACCTGGTTTCTTCTTTATCCAGTACAGTTTTCACATTGTCGAAAACTGGGTTAATAGACAATGGTGCATCAAAGTACATGACATGGAAACACATTAGAACCCTTATAATATAAAATGGAGGATACTTTGAATCTCTCAAGTTTGAGTATTTCTTCAAGGAAGAAAGAATCAAGAGACAGTTGAGAGTGCCATATAACCCTCAGCAAAATGGTGTCTCTGAGAGGAAGAACAAGACAATTTGTGAGGCAACGAAAGCCATGATGTTTGACCAGGATCTGCCAAATTCTTTATGGGAATAAGATGCCTCCACTTCCATGTATATTCAAAATAGGTGTCCACATGCTATCTTGAAGGAAAAGACTCCTGAAGAGGTTTTCTCGGGGATCAAACCTGAAGTAGGGAATCTAAGGATATTTCTATGTCTTGTATACATTCATGTCCCTAAGGAGAAGAGGACAATGATGGAACTCTCGGGAAAGAAAGGGGTTTTTGTGGGGTATAGTGAGAGCTCCAAGTCTTATAGGATATATGTACCAGGTTAGAGGCAGATAGAGGTAAGCATGGATGTGACTCTCCATGAGGAAGCCACATCTAAGAAATCTAGAGAGATACAACAAGAATCAAAAGTAGTTCAACCATCTTCTCCCTCTTTTGAAAAGGAAGAGTCAGATGATCATGGGGAGGAACCTCATGAAGGGCCAAGTGATGAGCCCCTAGAACCTGTTAAAGAGTTGTAAATAACTCTTGAAGAACCTCCATCCAAAAGGAAGCCATGATGGATTAAAGAAATAATGCACGAAGAAGAAAATATAACTTGTCCCAAAGGTACATTCAGGGAAAGTAAGAGGCCTCACATGTTTGGAGGCTATGTTGCATTGATGAGAAACGTCAATGATACTGAACCTTATTCATTTGAAGAGGTAGATAAATTACAACTACAGAAGGATGTCATGCCTGAGGAATACAAGTCTATTCTAAAGAACAATGTCTGGGACATTGTACCAAGGCCAAAGGACAAATCAATGGTCTCTTCCAAATGGATCTATAAGATCAAACATGCAACCGATGGGAGTGTGGAAAAGTTCAAAGAAATATTTGTAGCCATAGGCTTCACTCATAAAGAAGTAATTGACTATGAGGACATTTTTTCCCCTGTAGCCAGGTATACCTCCATTCGATCTATTGTTTCATTAGCTTCAGTTTTTGGTTCAAAGCTACATCATATGGATGTAAAGAAAACATTATTGAATGAAAATATTGAACCAGAGGTATTTATGGATCAACCATATGGTTTTGTACTGCATAAAAAATATGTTGGCATGTTTACGGGAAGAGTGTGCTTGTCATTGATGGAAGGAACAATGATGATGATGGTATGTTTATCGACAAGAAAAGTAGCAATGAGGAAAGAAACAATGATGACAAAAAAGGAAAGCATAAGCTCAGACGAAGAAGTGAACAGTAGGAAAATCAAAGCTCGGTAGGAATAGTGTGAGTATGCAGAGATCAAAGCTCAGAAAGAAGTGTAAGCTTAGGAGGAGAAGTGAATAGTATGAAAAGATGAGAAATCTCGGAAGAGATAGTAGTTTTCAGAAGCACAGATGAGGTTCAAGTCATCAAGACTCACAGAAGGATCAAAGGTCGAGGTCTTTGACACTTAGACATTCTTCCAAGTTAGGAGGAAGCGTAAGCTCAGGAGGAGGAGAAAAAGTGGTCGTTAGATTAGTGTCCATACAGGAGGAGCACACAGAAACATCTAGTCATCGATCTGAGAACATGATCGATGAACAATGTTTACCTCAGATCTAAATATGCGAGGAGTTTACACTCAAGAAAGTTTGATATTTGAAATATCCAGAATGCAAAGTTCTGTCAGTTGTTGGATCATTTGCAAGAGGAAGGACAGGATAAGCCAGCAAAGTTGCATCACAGAAAGATCAAGTCATTGATCCAAGATCCTGATGGAATGAACAACATTCACTTCGGATATAGAGATGAGAGGAGGTTACGCTCCTGAAATTTTGAGATTTGAAATCCCCAGAATGCGAAGTTTCGTTAGCCGTCAGATTTGGAGATTAGACAATGATCGTTAGATCAGGGATATCTACATCAGTAAATATTGTCTACAAGGACATGTGGAAGACCACTTCAGTAGAACACATTAGCAAGGACATGTGGTAGACCAAGTTAGCAAGGACACATGGTGCAATCAGACAATGAAAAGTGTTAAGTTGATGTGGCATTTCAGGTATGTGGAAATCAAAAATCTGAGTGACATGTGGTCGCTGCTCGACTCGTGACACATCATCGAGTGACGCAGGAGTTACTTCACTCTGGTATTTTTACTTTGAGAGTTTTACCACCAGTACTCGCTCAAAGACCCAAAGTCTCGAATGCCTAAGACCTGAAGTGGATACGAGTCATTCGATGTGAAGATCACTTCAGGTGTATTCTCAATCATTGATCATGTAACAAGATATGTGTCAATGAATCATGAACTTTGAGCAAAAAATTCTCTGGGAAAATATGAAGGAGAAAGGTTTGATATTGCCGAAGGACGAAGTGATGGAGTGGAGGACAACCATTGGATTGAGGAAGGTCATGGGTCGTTGATCTAGAGTATTTTAGATATTGGGAGTTGGAATATTCAGTGTTGGCTCACTCTCAAACACCAGAAATGCAAGGTCATGATTTGATCATAGTCGTTGGATCATAGAGGGTTTTGGGTCATTGATCTGGAGTGGGTTTCGTAAAATCGAAAGTCAGGAGAAGGGAGGTGAGTAGTTCTCCAACTTCGCGAAACATGATGTCCCAGAGAGATTTGGGCCATAGGATCATAGAGGATCTTGGACCATTGATCTGACACAGGGTATTTCAAATATCGAGAGTTGGAAGAGTCAGGGTTGGCTCATGTTCAAACAATTGAAATGCAAGGTCATGATTTGACCTCAGTCATTGATTTAAGAAGGTGAGATCTGGTCCACAGACTTGAGAGGATAGATCTGAACTATCCATTCAAGAGCACTGTCAAGATCATGAGATTGACGGTCGGGCTCCATTGTGGGGCCAGAACATGCTTGGGCCTTAAATTTTCATGAGCAGGCCACAATTGAAACCATAGTTTTGGAGAAAGGACACATGGAGGCTCATAGTGAACTACGAGGAAAAAATCACTTTTCCTACCTATGGACGCACCCACAATTCCATGGTCACATGAACTCATTGCCCAAGGTCATATCTAGGGAAGAGCTAGCATGTCGCTAAGCTCCACTTCGAAGTTCAGGAGATCAAGAGTTGGGAGAGTCGGGGTGACTCACAACAGATGACCCGAAATGCGAAGTCGCAAAGTGATTGGCCCTAGGTCACAACCGGTGGTCACGTGAAAGGAAGGGGCTCAACAAGAAAATCTAGCACCCACTATGATATTTTCTCAGGAAGAGAAAATGTGCTAAAGGGATGAGCATGCGAAGGTTCTCTCTGTACCTGCCAAGACAGAATAATTGTAACTGTAGAAAATGATTGATTGCATCTGGTAGAGAATTTGAAGAATATTAGGGTTCTCTCCAGAGGAGCTGAAGAGTATCGAGGTAACTGCCAATGGAATGAAGACTCATCATAGAGATAATTGACAGATGGAAAATTGTTGAAGTCTGTGACTGCAACAGAGAGGATAAAATCGACTATGATAATGAAGATGAAGAGTTGCACTGCCATAGAAGGAAAAGTATCTTAGGATAAGCCACTGATGACGAATAGACTTAGTATAACTTCCAAAAGAAGACGATGAGCTACGTGGATGATCTGGAAGAGGACTCGGTGTGTGAATGTAATGCAGAAGAGAGAAGTGAGGCATGGCTCTTTGATAGTTTCTGCATGCGGGAAGAAGTTGGATATATAGAGGACCGGAAGAGTATATAAGAGGCACAGTCCATAGAATGATTGAGTTGTTGTTGTTGAGTGTGATTCATGCGGGTAGAAGCACGTTGTGTGCAGGAGCTGAAGCGCAGAGAAGAGGCATGGTGCATAGAATGGAAAGAAGACATAGAGCATAAAGCACAGAAGAAGCAAGAAACATAAATGCATATCTGAGAGAAGAACAAAAAATGCAGCAGACGCGAGGAGAGAGACACTGATGTAGGCAGAGTAGAGTAGTGTAAAAGAACAATGATGAGACTAGTAAGCCATAGAAAAATTTTGTATCACTGTGATAAATTCAGAAAGCAAAGATTTATATTTTAGGGTGGTAGGGAGGTGCTAGGGAGGACTGATGTCCTCAGAGCTTCAAGTGGGTGCTGGAACATAGGGAGTTGTATCTTCCATCTGGTTGCGGCCAGAAAAAATAGGGTGACAGGTTGGTACAAGGGAGAACTATTTTTCTTTGTTATAAAGGTCGGTGGCTGTGTGACTGGAAGTTGGTGCTTCTATCCAGTTGGTGTTGGAACACTTAGGGAGTTGGTGCTTCCTTCTATTGTGTTCTAGAGAAACTAGAGAATTTGTGCTCTCAACAAATTTCAGCTTGCAAAACAGAGGTGGTAGCCTCACAATGAGTTGGTGCTCATAAGAATGATAATTATAGAAAATAAAGATTACTTATCATATCAAGAAGAAGAGGTTTTTCCCTTTATGGGTATCCCCAGGAAATATCTGTCTTTGTATATTTCATGTGTATGATTGATTGTTGAATATTCTATTTCTTACCTCCCTGCATTATTGTGATTTTAATTTATTGCTTTGTAAAGAGTTTAAAATAAGCATAATTTCTTAAGCATGGTAACAACTGATTCACTCCCCCCCCTCTCAGTTGTCCAACAAAAGACACTCATGTATGCAAGCTAACGAAGGAATTGTATGGTCTTAAGCAGGCTCTCGGAGTTTGGTATGATAGGATTGATGGCTTTCTTAAAATCTAAGGCTTTAAGAAAAGTGATGTTGATGCAAATATGTACTTGAAGGTAAGAGGGAACCATCCTGTTATACTAATCATGAATGTTGATGATCTCTTTCTGATAGGATATGAAGGGAGAATATCCTGGTGTAAGAGGGAGATACTCTCATAATTCGAGATGAAATACTTAGGATTGATGCATTTCTTCCTAGGATTGGAAGTGTGGCGAAGATAGGGCGAGATATTTATGGCACAAGGAAAATACATAGTGGATGTGTTAAATAGGTTTGGTAAGTTGGATTGTAAGTCCATGTGTACTCTGATGATTACCAACCTGAGGAAGCTACATGATTCTAATACAAACTCAGATTTGGTGGATCCCACCATGTATAGGAAGTTGTTTGGATCGTTGATGTATATGATCCATACTAGACTAGATATATGTTATACAGTAATTGAAATGAGTTGGTTTATGGATGAACCGAGACAGAGACACTATATAGCAACAAATCACATCTTCATATATCTTAGAGGGACCATTACCTATGGTCTGAGATATACATCTAGTGGTGGTCTATTTTTTCATGGATATGCAGATGTTGATTGGGCAGGAATCCTAGTGGACCAGAAGAGTACTACTAAATAATGCTTCAGTTTAGGATCCACTATGATCTCTTGGTCAAGCATGAAACAAGGATCCATTGCACAGAGTACACTAGAGGATGAGTACATTGCAACAAGTGATGCTGGAAAGGAAGCATTATGGCTCAGAAAATTGGTTTCTATGTTGTTCAGTGACAAACTTGAGACGATAGTGGTTCACTGTGATAATCAAAGTTGCATAAAATTCACAGAGAACATGGTATTTCATGACAGGTCAAAACATATTAACATGAAATACCACTACATTCAAGACTTGGTCCAGAGAAAAAATATAAAGCTATAGTACATATCCACGAGCGAGAAGGTATCTGATATCTTGACCAAGCCATTGCCACTAAGACAATTTGTGTAGCTGAGAGGCAAGCTTGGTGTGGCCGAGAATGACTCCCTCACTGAGAGGGAGTGTAAAATTTGGCAGCATCGATAGTCATTCTCTATTGAGAGGACATATGGGACACCCTAAGGCTAGCCAGGGAGATTTGGAGAATCAACTAGTCTTGTGAGGTATTGATAAAATCCAGGGGGAACATACAACCTTTGTGAGTCAAACAAAAAGTCAAGATGAACGAGATGCTATATGATCTTGTGATTCTAGCCAAAGCAAAGGAAGAAGCTTTGTAAGTCTAAGAAAAAATTCAAGATTTAAGTCTAATTCAAAAGTCAAGGGGAATGTACAACCTCTGTGAGCATAGACAGTCTAGTGAAAAATTCTATGGGAACATAAACCTCTATGAGAATAGACATACTAGTGAAAAAGTCAGGGGAAACGTAAACCTCTATGAGCCTAGTTAAGCCTTGTGAGATATGAACAAAAGTCAAGGAATCTAGCAAAATTTAGGTTGAACATAATATTCCTATGAGCTAGAAACAAATAATCTTCTAGATATTTCAAATGATGTAAATGTATTGACCTAGTGAATTGGCACGTGTAACACCATACACCATGAATAAATTTGAATTGCCTTAAGTCAAGTTGTAAAGAGTCAAGTTGAATGTCAAGACGGAGTTGTCAAACTCAAGTTGTATGTCTGGTCAAAGTCAAGTTGTCAAGTCTTGTTGCATGTTGCATGCATCCATGTTGCATGTTGCATGCATGTTGAGTTGGATGCTTCATGCATGACATGTGCATGCTGAGTTAGTTCACATGCATTGTCAAGTCAAGTGCGAGTTGTAACTAAAGTCTCAATTCCAATTCTAAATTCAAACTAAAGTGTAAAGTTGAATTATGTCAAGCATGTAAACAATTTTCTAATTCGATCCCTCTCCTTCCCCTCTCCACTCCTTTATAAGCAAAGGTCGACCCCTCATTCTTCACATAGGTTATGCAGTGCGAGGGTGAAAGGCATCAAGTGTTTTATCATTGATGGTATATATCTCTATTAGAAGGCTGGACATATATATCAGTTAGCAGGATGCACATATATATCAATTAGCAGGTCGCATATAGAGTAGTTAACATGCAATAAATATTTATGTTAGAGGGAAGAAAAATACACCCACAGTGCTGGTGTATATCAGTCCAGAAAAGAGGCTTATGGCAGTCCATAATAGAAAATAATATCAATACATAGGAGGCTTCTATAACAATCCATATAGGCAGTGAATATTAGTACACAAGAGGTTGCTATAACAGTGCACAATAAAGAACAATATTAGTCCATTTTAGAGCGGTGTATCAGTCCATTTTAGGGTGGCGTATCAATCCAATAACATGCAGCAATATGAGTCCATTAAAGGGCATCATAGTAGTCCAATAAGGCAATGGGTTACACCTTCAATGCTAATCTATAACATGAGATTATAACATCATAGTCTCTCAATAGTCTACAATTAGGTTAGAGTCATTAGCAAGCTTTTTAAGAGCAGAGTTTTCGTGGTGGATATGTTGTAAGTGGTCATACATTATCTTTGCAATAAAGGAAGTTTGTTTGTTGGGGTTTTTCTCCCTGTATAGAATTTCCCTAGGGTACGTATGGTGTGAAAATTCATGTTGGTTATTCTCTATGGTTTTTACTCTTCAATTTTGATTATGCATTAAGAATATAAGTTAAAAGTATAGTCAAAAGTAAAGAAAACTTACTGTATTGAATCAAGCTAATAATTTAACACCTATTTCATTAAAACAACCCAAAGTAGTAGATTGGCATCCAATTATCTTGAAAATAAATAATAAAATGACCCAATGGAGATCTAGTAGGGACGACGGTGTTGATAATATCAATATTATCAAGTCTACAAATCTATCAAGGATTATGTCTCTTGGAATCCATTGGCATCACTTAATAGATTCAAAGAGAAATAAGGAAATTTATTTTGAAAAGAGGGAAAACGAATAGTAAAAAATACCATCCAGTGAATTGTGCATCAATGAGAGCACAATGAGAGAACCTCTAGAAACAAGAGGCTTGGCTATTAGAGATCCTCTTTGGATGAACTTGGTTTTCCATGAAAAAATATTATGGAGGCTAGTCTCAATAGTGGAAGGTAGTCTCGTACAAGAAATATCCATGGAGAGTTTAGTTGAAATTTCTTAGCGACCGGGCCACCCCAAAGATTAGTGGCTCTCCATTTTGGGAACTTTGTAGAATTTATGCTCCTCTCATCCAATGATCTATAAAATATCATGGATATTCCAATAGAGTAGTTCATGACAATAGATCTGAAAATATTTTGAAATATTTTATTATGTAGTTTATTACCTTAGATATTAGGTCTAAAATTTCTACATAGTGCTCAAAATTAAGGACACAATTGAAACTGAAATGAAAGAAACAAGCAAATGAATAGACCATCCACATAAATGAACATAAGATGAGGCCTATGCTCTGCTATCTTTTTCTCAATTATGAAATGCAAGTACAAAGAAAGGGGCACTCACTATGGAATTGCCATGGACATTGTTTCCTGAATGACTATTATAGAATCTTCTACCTCCTTTGTTATGATTGAATATCCCACTCCTATATTATCTACTCTAATATGAAACAATAACAATACCAAAATAATAGAACCCCTTCCTTTCCTAGTGGCCTAGTATTTAACCTACTCCCATAACAGTGTAGGCTTAGGGTTAGGGGTTTTTCATGCCTTAACCTTCAATTGGTGTTAAAAATGTTGACCTCTATAATATTATTTAAATTCCACATATGACAAGCCCCACTGTGTGAGAAATGGGGGATAATGTGACATCCACTCAATACCATAATAGTCAACATTGTAGGTCAACTTGTGGGAGGCATCACTTTTGCATATGAACTCCAATTGAGGTGATTTTCACACTCTTGGAAATATTTCTATGTGTATAAAAACGTTGAGGGGATGGAGATATTATTTCAAAGTTTTGACTCAAAAAATGTCATTTAATGTCTCAAACTAGCTTTGGATTTTTTCTAACACCAAATCACCATATTGGGACCTACCCCTAAAATAGGCATTGCAAACAAAGTCCAATTTTTTCACCCATAAAATACCAAGATATGAAAAATCATATAATGTTTTTTTCCATATCATACAATATTATCTCTCATGTATAACTAATAATGGTAAATTGGTTTGACCATGGGAAGATTGAATCACGAGTAATCCCCCTTTCTAAAGTTCATTTAATATCTATAATAAGAGAGTGGATTTTAGAGCAAGGGATATGTTGCATATTTTAATTATCATGATAAGATTTTCCTTTAGGCCAATGATGGTTGTTGGAAATGATGGAAATCCTTCTCTCCTCTAGATCCACTTAAGGACCAATATGTTTCCTTATTTGCTCATCTTTGTGGGGTAGCCCCTTTGAGAAAATATCTCTAGTATTTGTGTGGATGGGAGTCAAATGGAGTAACATATATTATCAAACAACAACAAACTTGGCCTCTCTCCAAAGTCAACCATTTGGAAACATATTAGGAGTGGCATCTACCTTCCAAAAGTCAAGTTGTTTTGTTGGATCATTTTGGAAGGAAAATTTTTTATAGGTAAAAATAAGTGAAAATTTGAGGAAGTGTGAATCCATCGACCAACTAGATGTTCCCTCTACTAGGCAATAGAAGATACATCTAACCATATTTTCCTGGAATGTGAGTTCACTCAACAAGCATGGATCCTAGATACAAAATATCTGTCATACAATCACATTGCCTCGTGGCTGGTAACAAATTTTCTCAACATGGCCAACATCATAACGAGGTACGCTAGAAAACAAATAGCTACTCCAAAGGATTTGGATAAAATTTCCAAAATTTCTCTCTTAAAAGATTTAGCTCACTAGAAACTACATCATATTTTGTATATGAGGTAGCTAAGAGGTTCTAGATAAAATCTATTCTCTTGGATAGTCCATTTCCCCTCAAGCCTTGGATCAAGAAATCGAATCAAGAAATCAAATGGAAGCTAAGACTGCAATATTGTGAATTCTAATAATGGTGGTTTGAAAGGAAACAACACATTTTATTTTTTGATGGGGCATCTAAAGGAAATCTAAGGGTGATAGGTGTGAGGGAATCATATATGATCTCAATAGAAGTCTAGAAGTAGTGTACTTCACATGGGGATTAGGCATTGTCACCAACAATGAGGAAAAAGAAATGACAACCTATGAAGGGTTAAAATGAATCAAGGAACAAAAAGTGCAATGTGCAATAATGGTTGGTGATTCATTAATAATAATAAGGTCACTAGAGATACATCAATCAATTCCTCAAGATGCTCATCTCTCATGACTTGTCCAAAGAATTCTTTCAATGGCCAAGGATTTTGAATCCATAACCTTCTTTCAATTATTTTAATCACTAAACATCAAGGGTAATCTTGTAGGAAATATAAGTGTGGGCTTGGGTGAAGGATTTATATAGGTAAAAGGAGGGTTTGCAATTTGTGCCCCTCCCATAATAATTTAGTGCATTAAGTTTACAATGGCATTTGGATACAAGTGTCTCATAAAGAAAGATTGACAATACAAAGAGATAAATAATTTACTCCACCGCATTCTCTGATACCTCTATCCATCAACACCCATGATAATGAGTAGTACTATGGAATGGTTTCACTCTATGTGTGGCTCTTATTTTTGGACTTGCGAACTAAGTTCATAGTCATTCTCATTCCCTTTCTTCTAAACTATGCGATGTTGGTGAAGGGAGTTTGGGAGACAACTTTGGTTGTGAATCCAATGGAGAATTGGCAAGGTTGTTGTCTTGATTCCTGTTGGAATGTGGTTGTACATTGTTTTGAGGAAGTCAGTTTGGATGTTCTCCATATATATGGTAGAAATGGCTCATTTCAATTGTAGAAGCAAGTGTTGTGTTCTGCATGACTTGGTTGAGGTTAAAAGAAGTGTTTTAATTGTTGTGAATGTGGGGTAGAAAAGGTTGGAAGCCAAGTGGTAAACTCATCCCTTCAATGGAATTAATGATATCGGGCATGGGAAGAAAAAAATTTGTTTGTGGAGATTCGAGAATGATATTGTTGCACTCTAAAGAGTACTCTCAAATTGCAGACACTCAAAGAACTACAGCATGAATTTAGGGCCTATATGCATATTCAAAGGAGAAAATACATGGATCTTGATTTTAAGTTGGACTCTTTGGTCTACTTGGAGCTTGATATAAAGTTGGACTCTTTGGTCTAGTTGGTGTCTTGCATATCAACACATTGACACCTCCCTCAAGAGGTGATTCAATTTCATTTTCCTTCACTAATCGTTTCAAATGAAAAACCCTCTTCTCATGACTAATCTTAAACCAAGGATGCCTGCATGGATATTCAACACTCACCCAAATAGAAATTGGTGACCACTGCAAAACAATATCACCCTACATGTGAATAAAAAATGGATATATGTTATGGGGAGTTTACTAGGGAATCTCAAGGTGCTTTGATAATAGAATCCTTTCATAGACAAACTTTCTAAGTTATTTAAACTTTGCATTGTTTTGTTTTATTGT
>JASDQU010736248.1:157360-180583 GCA_032191745.1 Picea mariana
TAGGGGTTGATTCTCCTTATGGGATGATTCTTGACTATGACATGTATAGGCTGCACTCACTAATGCAAGATTTTTAGAAGGGAAAACGAATATTATATAACAAGTATATAAGTTTTTTTAATTTGTATTTTATTCTAGACAATGAGATGATGTTCCGTTGTACTACCAAATCCATAGTGACGAGGGGCTTGAATTCGAAGAGTTCAACGGAGTTCAAATTTCAAACCTTTGAATTCTAGTGTAACTCGGGCACCAATTCTGGCGGAGTCTTATCCAATTTTTTCAAAGTGTAGTCGGATCAAACCCTCAACTTTCAGGTGTCAATTTCACTATAATGAAGAATCAATTTTTGGCCAAATAAAAAAGTTTCACAGATATTGACATCTAGCTTCAAAACACATTTAAGTATGAATATTTTTTAGTAGGTATAAATTTAATATATTTATTATGATTTTTAATAGTCCATTTAGCACTCATTGCATTCGGTGATGTTCACAAGGGTGAAGAAGGTTGTAGTCTAAACATTTTACGAAATGAATGTTCTTTGGCGATTTTTTCCAGGGACATTTACCAGAAATCCGGCAAGAAATTGTTAGATCCACAGATTTGAGTGATTATTTCTATATAATCCGAGTTCCCCAGGGGTTTTTCAGCACACTGAATCCATTTATGCATTCAGAAATGGATTTTAAATACCAAAAACCAGTGATTTAGTACAGATTTATGTCGTCGGATTCTGGCGAAATAAACCATTTTGTAGAATAGTTAGACAACATCATGAAGAAGTGGTATTGGAACTACCAAATTGAATCACATAGCATCAATCATCATTCTTTGGGAACTATTTGTTTAGAGTAATTCATTAATCTATGACCCATGCCCATGGCTATTAACTAATTTTTCATAATTTTGAATAGTCCATTTAGCACTAGGGTGACGGTCATAGGGGTAAAGAAGTGGGATTGAAATTAACAAAATGAATCACATAGCATCAATCATCACTCCCAGGGCTTGGACCGGGTAACCAAGACTACCTCCCAAGAGATCACCCATCCCAAGACTCCTCTAACTTATGCATGTTTAACTGTGGAGTTTGGAATTTTCCCCACAATCAAGCCCACTTAGCTTGCTACCCCATTTGCAAAACCTTAGCAAGTATTGTCTCTTATGAACTATTCAATTAGAGCTCCCTTGACTCTTTTTTTATTTTAAGCATTGAAGAGCTTATGCTTCCAACATATGAGATATTATTTCAGGGATTATTTGACTAGAGTAAGTCATTAATTTATGAACCATGCCCATAAGTATTAGTGGCAATGACCAATTTCTTATGATTTTGAATAGTCAACTTGACACTCATTCCATAGGTGATGTTCACATGGGTGAAGAAGTGGGATTGAAACTAGCAAAATGAATCACATAGCAACAATCATCACTTCTAAGGCTTACACCCAATAACTAGGACTTCTTAGGAGATATGCTTCAAGCACGCTTAACTATGAAGTTTTCCCCACAATCAAGCCCAATCATTCATGAATATATATCAACACATGTCATGGGAAAAAATCACAATACAGGAGAGAGCGTGAGAAACCTCGAAACTTACTTGAAACTATGTCTGTGGTGATATCTTTGCATATACCACATATTTACAAGAGGAATATGTAAATATTTAGAGACCTCTCTATCTGGTGTATCTACTTTACAAAACCTAACTGAACACCACAAAATATGTGTGTTCAGACACATTTTTGAATGTATAGTGCAAGCTAATATATTTAGGAGTCTAAACACTTAAGTTCTATGATCAAATTTGCACCATCTGAAATTCTCAATTTCATCTTAATTTGGATTCCAATCCAGCATTATAATAACATTTGTCCAACCGAACCAATTGAGTTGTAGTTTATCCCGTTGGTGCTTCATTATGTTTTATAACCACGTATATTCTAGCAATTGGATTGGTTATCTATTTTTGTTCCATATCTTTGTCAATTAGAACATACGTTGTTTGAATTATTTTTATCTAATTAGAGGCATCAAGATAAATTGTTTCCAGGTCTTCATGGATCCTTCAATGTGTCCTATTAGTCCTTGTTGAAGGCTATCCAGGGACTATTAGTCCCCGCCGAAGGCTGTGTAGGAGTATAGCATTCAATTTATTGTTGACTTGATATTAGTTATGTATTTGATTATATATTTTTTCCAAATTTCTAATGTTTGACATAGAAAGCTTTACATGAATTATTTTTTGTATAATAAAAAAAGCTTAATCTCCATTACCTCATTGAACAATAAATTTGAAATCTTATTGCAAACTTTGCTCTTCCCAATGTTATATTTTTCATTTGTTCCTAAAGTTTTTTGTTTCTTTCCAATGTTTATTTTTCATTAATCTTACAGCCAAGACAATGCAATTTCTTCATTATATCCTAAGCTTGAACCTTCTTTCTTAGTGTGCATTAACACCTCTTGTTTCATTTCATTAATATTTTTTCATTTTAATATTCATCTATTCTCACAAATGTGGCCACCGTCCTCTCCATCACCTAGACATCATCGCTTCATAAGAGGGCCTTTCGAGAGCTTCAATAGGAACCATTGTTCCTTCCCTATATTGAAGACAGTAAATAGAAGACAATACCTGATGTGCTGAGGGAGGTACAGATGGTACATGCTTCACATGGTGGTGACCATACAACGATCAATAACTAGCCTGCTACGTAGGCTTTAATGCTGTGGCGACTAGTATATATACCATCGAATTGTCTTGGTATATACGCCGAGATATATATGACGGTATATATACCACCTACCACAACATTAAAGCCTACGAAGCAGGCTGGTTATTGATCGTCATGACCATACTAGGGTAAGATGGACGTAGGCTAAATATGACTGGGACATCATAAAACTTGAGCTTGACTCGATGACCAATCATTCTAGCACGTAGAAATGAAGGAGTCGGGTATGTCAAGTTGCTAGGTAAACTATTCTAAGGTCCTACATTTTACTACCATAGCCATCAAATTTATTTGTTGGATATATATTTTAAAACTCTTCATGATCTCGGAAACACAATATGACGAAAAATTTGATAAATATGACCAAAACTTTGATAAGAAGGTACAAAAAATTGGCTTGTAATTCAAGATTGTCACACGGTTAGACAATGATTGTAAAATGAAATTTAAAGTTGTACAAATTGAGAAAGAGAAACGTTGATGTGTGTAACCGTAAATTATTTTATTTAAATAAAATATTAAGTACAACTCAAAAATTTACCTAAGGTAACATAGAAGTAAATAATTAAATCCAAAATAGATAGATATGATATTTTTCAAACATCTCATGCAAACAACTAAATAAATCAAATCTCATCCAATTTCTATGAGAAAGACAATCATCCAATTGTTTAAAAAGGAATATGCCAATGTAATGAGGTTATTGTCCAACAACTAATAGAAAACTAAGAAAAAAGCAATTAAAACTTCATCATAAAGATAACATAATTGCGTTCATTCAAACGTTGGGACTTAGATGCATGTTGCCATGGCATCACAAGCACTTTTTGGATACTCCCATCTTTGTCGACCAAATTATAAGATGGTGGAGGCGAGGTAGGACGAAGTATTTTCTCCAACGTGGTAAGAAGGTATCTAAGCTATGAGTATATTCACACCTGGTGTTCTTAGAAGGTATCTAAGCTACGAGAAAACCACAATTATCATATAAATAGACAATGCTCATATTCAAGGAAGGATTGAACTGAAAGTTTTTTTTATTAGAAGTCCAACCTTGAGGAGGTTTTCACTAAATGGGTCGAGACCTCTCAATGAGCAATAGTGTAATGTCCCTATCTAGGTTGGACCAATATTTTTCCCAAAACCATTGTAAGTTTGTTTCCTTCAAATGATTTGATATTTCGTCAAACACTTGGAAAACAAGTTGTTACACCTTTGTAACACTCCCCTTAAGGTTTGTTGTAGTTGTTTAGATGTACTCTATTTTATAGTTTTCGTCAAGCACTTAGACCAAATGCCCAAAAACCTTTGCATAAACCCCTCTTTCGGCTATTGTAGTTTTATGGGAGTATTTATGGTACAGAACGTTTTTCAAACAATTTGGTATCACACCTCCAACTCATTGTAATAACCCTTTTATTGGTTTTTGTTGTAATTGTGGTATATTGGCGTTTCTGGACTTATGTCAAACACTTCGTTGACTAGCCCAAAACCCAATATAAAATCCTTTCATGATTGTTTTTATGTTTATAGCTTGTTGTTTGATTTTCCTCATGAAGATTTCAATGGATGTTTGTGGTTTTGATGCCAAAAATAAGTTATGCATGACTCTTACAAATTATAACAACAATGATGTAACTAAATAGTTTTCAAAAAAAATGATAAAACAATAAGATATATGATGAAACAACCCAAATTTATTTGAAGGCAATCATAACCTTCACATAGCAATTTAACCCATAATTTTGGTCTCTAAATACAATTGCAATGGATCACATTGTTGTTGGGTGTATATATATGGAGATAGGTATAAAATTGCTACTGTAAAAACCCCTTAAACACTACAATGTATTGTATAATTGACACAACTCATTGCTGAATTGGGTTATGAGTTATGGAAACCAACTCTATCCTGAATATGCCTCCCTTTAATCACACAATCTGCTTGTATGGTCCTCCCCAAACCTCCAATATTCTAGGAAATGACACAACTCATCTTTGGGGCTTACACAAGCTGTTATAACAGCTCTTGGGAAGACATAAATATGTTGTAGCGCCCCCCTTGAAGAGAACAATAAACCTCAATTAAACCTTGCTATAGATGCCCCTTAGGTTCCAAGATTTGGCATACAAATGATCATGCATCCGCACTAAAATATCAGCACCTCCAAACAACAATCAAATTTCCCTTTTCTTTGAGAACAATATATGGCAACATCCTCAATGGAAACTCGGCCTCTTCTTATAGATATATGGATTTCAAAGAATTAGATCTGCTGCAATAGAACTTCACCAAAACCCCAATCTCTGCAAATAGACAAATCTACCTACTCCAATGAATGCACATGGAATATTTGAGTAATCTTCCCTCCCAAATGGATAGGGTGGAATGTTTCACCACTGAAACCGGATTAGCTAGGGTGTATATTCTCACCACTGAAACCAATCAAACAAGAGTTTCCTCCAAACCCAAAGGCTCCAAGAGCTCTCCAACCTAGTAGGTAAAATGATCATCAACATAATGAGAGAATATGAGCTTCTATCTCTCTTTTATAGCCCCTTTCATCTTTTTCCCCTCAAATGAATTTTAATTCATATTCAATATTTTCTCATAAAATCACTTTATTTATTTAATAAACATTTTTTACTCCAAAAAGTCATTTATTTGACTTTAAAGCCTTTCCAACTACTAGAAGTCACTTTTTTTTATCATCTCAACCTTTTGATTTTTTCCTCCTGATTCCAATGAGATATTACACTAATGTGTCCCCTCAAATAATATGATCCAAATAATACCTTTAGTTTATTTAATTAAAGCATGCTCAATAATAACCCAAAATTACGGAAATCATTGGAATGCCACAAAACCAAGAGTGAACTATACATAAATGATCTTGATGATAAAAGATGGTAAATGGACTTGCCTCAACCCCATATAACTCCTCCAAATTTACCAAACTCATTTTTATCCTCATTTTACTCCTTTGGTCAGGATGACATAAACTCATAAGGTCGCCTCTGACTTCAAGGCATGGGAATCCAAAAATGGCGACATTACAGTCCTCCCTTCCCAAATATTGCTTGTCCTCAAGTAATTCCATCACAACCCTATGATCAACAAGCTAAACCATACTGAAATTGAGAGTGATCCCTAGGTCCCAAAATAATCTAAAAGATGTGGAGCACCTACCGCCCACAATATTGTTCTGCAATGTACTAACACAAGAGGCCTCATGAATATCACCGATCAATAGAGAAAACATATACTCTAAATAATCATTCCACCCCTCATATAATATCCCACCTAAGACACCAATCCAATGATGCATATAAATAAGCTTCTGAAAGTAATAGTTGGCTCTCCCATTTGTACCATTTGCTAAACTATCAACCCATGAAATCCTAGGAGTAAACTCATGAAAATCAAAATTGGTTCTCTCATCTCTAACAGTAGTCAAGTTGTCAAATAATGTAATCGTAGGGTCCCAAACTAATCCTAGTAAGGAACCACCACGTTGACGCTGCACCACTATGATCATCACTATCAGACCAATGTGCCCAATCTACATCCTCCTCTCATGGAACCCCAAGATGAAATCCCTGAAGGGACTGAAGCCACTATCCTGAATCATCCCTTGCAAAGGTGTCCCAGTGAAGTATAAGTTTGCAAATCTAGTCCCAGCCTCTATCTTGGGAATCAAAAAAGAAAGTCTATCATGTCATATAGAGTAAGTGTCAACCTTCCCTCTACTGACATCCCAAAAATAAAGCAGACCAATCACTATCACAATTTTTTCGATCATCATCATCATCATCTGAAACAATTTATCACTCAGATGAATGGTCAAATCCCACCACCAAATTGGAATTCCACCACTCCCAACGCCTGTTGACTACTATTGTGCCATATTGATAACCATCGGAGTTAAAATGAGACAAGTCCCTAATATTCCATAACTCGGTGGAAACCAAGTACTAGGGATCAACTTCGCATCTTCTAATCTGTTCAGCTCCTGCCAACTTGCACCAAGAAATTTTCTATCCTTATCCCCTTCAATGTACTTGAGTAAACCATGGAGTCTAAACACCTCCCTGGAAAGTAGTTGTGCCACCTGCGGTGCCTCATACTCATACGAGTACCTAGAATGGCCTGCCAAATGTGTATCACACATAGCCCTCATGATCCTCTCCCTAAGTGTATATTTAATGTAGTAGCATTGCAAGAAAGCACAAGTGGAGGACAGCTAGATATGCACCATCATGCATTTTGAAGACATTTTGAATTTTAAAAGATGAAACATTAATTTAATAGTTGGAAGGATGTAATTTCCCTTAAATTTTTTGGAGATTGTAACGCAGATCTTGAGTGTTTTTTCTCATCTGTCGGTTGTAGGCATTTAATGTAATAAATGTAAAGTAGTTGTAGTCTTTAATTTCAATTAGATAGCTTTATATTGTAGGAGGGAAAACTCGAGAAAGCTCCCTCGTATGTATTGTATTGTATCATTATTTTCAGAGTAGTTAGAAGCTGTAGAGAAAGAGAGCATAGGAGAGCAGAGAAGAATAGAGATTGTAGAAGTTCTATAAGAAGATAGTTGTCGCTATTGAATCCATGTAAAGAAGCACTTGAATTAATATAAGAATTCTTTGATGCAATTCCATGGTGTTGTTATGGCCACTGTTTGCATCTATTGAATGGTATTTTTACAGTTTACTTATATACTTTGTTTGCAATTGTTTCAATGTTGTGTGTGTGTTTGTGATTTCATATTGAATGTATGAAGTCTATGAGAGGGAGAGTGTAAGTTTCAATTGTTTCTCTTCCTGAGAATTATTGCAAGGAGTGCAGTAAAAGCCCACAAGGAGTGCATTGACAAGATTCTGAGTTTTATCTCAGACAGCTCAGGAGAGATATCGGTGTTCTTATACCAATAGAAGTGAAAGTATAGCACAGAGCCATGCAAGGTGTGCATAGGTTGGTTGAAGTCTTAGAATTTTCCAACCCAAGTGAGTGGCTGAAAAACTTTTTTCGCAAAGAGTGCGCAGAGGTGGAAGATATAAAATAATCAGTGATTATCATGAAGGCCGCAAGGAGTGTGCGCAACAATTCCCTATAATTCTTGATTTTACAACAAGAATCAAGCACAAGAGAGGTAGCAGCCGTTAGATCTGAACGAGTGAGAGCCGTTGATTTGACATTTTGTATTTTGGCTTTTTGGAAGTCGAGATTGTGGGGAAATTTGTAATTCAAGAGTCGCGAGTTGTGAAGTCCCAACGTAATCTAGACCGTTAGATCGTCAAAGTTTTGGGACCGTTGATCTGTGGCAAAGGAATATTGGCATTTCAGTTACTAGGCGAAGAGAGATAAGTTGTGTCACAAATCCTCGATACGTGAAATCCTGACGCACTTGGAGGTGAGACCCCAAGGTTTGACTGGAGGTCATATGATGGATGCATAAGGGAGGAGCTAGTGGATTGTTATCCCTTTTTGGGGTCTTAGAAATCGGAGGAGTCGGACTGCTTCACAATGGAAGTCCTGATATCACGAAAAGCAACGCGCCTTTGAGGTTAAGGTTGTGGTTATATAAGTGGTCACATGGAGAAGAGGGTTACGCCTAATGCTTATTTGCGTGGGGTAAATTCTAGAAGGACCTATGGTTATATGTGTTAAAGGTTCCAGCTAGGAACAAAAGTTTCATTTTGGCTCGAGAACCTGGAAGATCCATAGACAGGGAGTTCAAGAAGACCCTGCTAAGGTAGGGGTGCTGCATCAGGTGGTATCAGAGCTTAGCTAACAACTTTTGTTTTTTGTAAATGGAATACAAGGAACAATTGTGATTTGAATTTTGCATGGATAGATTGAAACAATGACGCCAAGAAGATGTCAAGAGAGAGTTATGCCTGATCTAGCCGTGGAAAGAGAGATGAGAGAACACCATGCTCAATTGGATGTTATGGAGACAACATAGAGGAAAACACCTAATACAGGAGATATCAGTGAGGCTGAAAATGAAAATGAAGAAGGAGTTGAAGAAGAAGTTGTAGCCGAAGATGCTGCAGGAGAATGTCTATTCAAGGTTGTTACAAGAATAGGTGCCAGAGAAAAAATGGACATCCTGATGTACGATGGAAAATAGATGTTGAGGAGTTGTTAGATTGGTTTAGAGCTATGGATAAATATTTCGATTACGAAGATATCGAAGAGGATAGGAAAGTAAAGCATGTTGTCACTAGACTGAAAGGGCATGCAACACTATGGTGGGATGAACTACATGCTAACAGGAATTTCAAAGGCAAACAAAGAATCAAAATCTAGGATAGAATGGTAGCAAAGATGAAATCCAAATTCATACCCAGAGATTACCAAATCAATTTGCTCCGAAGAATGCATAATTTGAGACTAAAAGGGATGACAGTGAAGGAATACACTGAGGAGTTTTATACGATAAACATTAGAGTTGTTCATCATGAGAGTGACAATGAAAAGGTCTCTAGATATATGAATGGCCTGAGATATGACATTCAGGATGAAATGAGCATGATAATAATCAGGAATGTAGAAGATGCTTATCAGATTTCTTTAAAGGCATAAGAGAAATTGGCCTGAAAGAAAGGTCAAAGGGGCAGAGGTAGAAGGCAAAGAAGAGGCAAAGAAGTTGTCCAAGACATAGTATAGAAGCCCAAGGATGAAGAGAAGAAACCTCATAACCACCCAAAAAGGGGAGAAAGTTCACAAGGAAGACAATATGTCGATAGGAATACTTTTCCATGAGCAAGAGAAAGAGGAAGAGGCAAAATAGGTGAAATAAAGTGTTTTGTCTGTGGAAAGATCTGACACAAATCTTGGGAATGTATTGATAGAAAAAGAGACGGAGGAGGTGAATCTCACATTTCAGAAGCGCAAAGGCGAAATGTTGAGGCAAAAGATGCAGAAGGGGGAAGATCCTTATTGATGAGGAAAATTCTCTTGAAGCCAAAGAATGAGTTGGAGAATCTAGTCCAGATGAACAGTTTGTTTATAACTTTTTGCAAGATCAAGGATAGGGTATTAAAGGTAATATTTGATAGTGGAAGAACGGATAATCTAGTATCCACAGAGATCGTGGAAAAGCTGGAATTGGAGACAGTTGCACATCCAAGCCCATACAAAGTTTTGTGGTTGCAAAAAGGACATCAGGTAACAATCACTAAATAGTGTTTAGTTGAATTTAATATAGGGGGTTACAGAGATGATATCTTATGTGATGTTATTCCCATGTATGTTGGTCATCTTTTATTGGGGAGGCCATGGCAATATGACAGAAATTGTGTTCATGATGGAAGAAAGAAAACCTATACCTTGGAAAAGAATGGCAGGATGCATATGTTGTTGTCAATTCAAGACAAGAAGGTGAAAGAAGAAACAAGAAATAATATACTTCTCATGAGTGGGAAGGAACTTCTGGATGAAATCAAGAAATATTAATACATGCAGTTTGTTGTCATAAGAAAACATAGAGTCATCCTGACCAGTACCTCGATAGATGATCTACCAGAGGAAATTCAGGAACTCCTGGAGAATTTCCTTGATATAGTGGTGGATGATTTGCCTTGTTCCTTTCCACCCATCATAAGTATAAGCCATCATATTGAACTTATACCCGGAGAGAGTTTACCAAACAAAGAAGCGTACAGACTGACGTCGCAGGAGAATGAAGGGGTCAAGAAGTGAGTCCAATATTTGATGGAAAAGGGGTTGATTAGAGAAAGCTTGAGTCCATGCATTATACCAACAGTGTTAAGTTCGAAGAAGGATGGTGGATGGAGGATGTGTACAGACTCAAGGGCTATAAACAAAATCACCATCAAGTATAGATTTCCTTTATCTAGGATGAATAACTTGATGGATTGCTTGAGTGGGGAAAAATGTTTTTTTTTTTAAATTGATTTGAATAACGGATATCATCATATTCAAATGAGGGAAGGTGATGAATGGAAGACAACATTCAAGACGAATGAAGGGTTGTATGAATGGCTTGTCATGTTGTTTTTCTTGACGAATGTGCGAATTACTTTTATGAGATTAATGAACGAAGTCTTGAAATTTTTCATTGGAAAATTTGTAATTGTGTATCTTGATGATATACTGATATTTAGTAAGACCGAGGAAGAACATTTGAGACATTTAACTCTAGTGATGAGGAGGTTGTAGTAATAAAAGTTGCTGATAAATTTGAAGAAGTCGTCTTTCATGAAGACATAACTCATTTATTTGGGTTTTGTAATCTCTTCGAATAAGTTGAAGATGTATCCTGAGAAGGTAAAAGAGATCAAAGAATGGCCATCATCGAGGAATATCTTTGAAGTCATAAGATTGCATGGACTAGCCAGTTTTTATAGGAAGTTCATCAGAAATTTTAGTGGGATTAGTGCACCAATGATGGACACAGTCAAGAAAATACATAAATATTTTCATTGGACAGAGGAAGCGGAGAAAAGTTTCAAGTTGTTGAAGGAGAAGATAACTGGACAACCAGTTCTGGTTCTACCATATTTTAGTAAAACATGCCAAGTGGGATGTGAGGCAAGTGGATTTGCGATTGGAGAAGTCTTAAGTCAAGACAATAGACCAGTTGCATACTTCAGTGAGAAGATGAACGAGACCAAGATGAAATATTCCACGTATAATAAAGAGTTTTATGCAGTCATACAAGCACTGAAGAAATGGAGGCACTACTTGGATTCGAAGGAGTTTGTTTTGTATAGTGACAAACATGCCTTACAACTTATAACCAAATAGTATAAATTGAACCAGAAACATGCAAAATGGGTTGAATTTATGCAGAACATTACTTTTGTTATAAAGCACATTTCTGGAACTGCTAACAAGGTTGTTGATGCATTGAGTAAGAAATGTTTGATTCTACAGGAGTTTCGTGTGTAGACCTTAGGTTTTGATAGTCTTAAGGATATGTACAGAGATGATTCAGATTTCAAGGACGCTTATGAATCATGTGAGAATCCTATTTTGAGAAATAGAAGCCAATGGATTCAATATTTAATTCAGGATGGAATGTTATTTAGAGGAAATCAGTTGTGTATCCCAAAAAGTTCTATGAGATAAAACCTTTTAAAGGAAAAACATAGTGGAGGATTGGCTAGAAATTCTGGCCATGAAAAAACATTTGTGCAATTGAACAAATTATATTATTGGCAAGGGATGAGGACAAATGTCAAGAAATTTGTCGAAAGATGTATAATTTTCCAGCACATAAAGGGGAAAAGACAGAATACAGGGTTGTATCAACCACTAACAATACCATAGAGGCCATGGGATGTGGTAAGCATGGATTTTGTGTTAGGATTGTTGAGGACACAGAGAGATTGTGATTCCATATTCGTGGTAGTCGACAGATTCTCAAAAATGGCACATTTTATTCCATGTCAGAAAACGAGTGATGCAACACACATTGAAAATTTGTTTTTTAGATAAGTTGTTTGACTTCTTGGTTTACCCAAGAGTATTGTTTCAGAAAGGGATACCAAATTCATTGGTCATTTCTAGAGGACACTATGGAAGAAGCTACAGACAGATTTATCTTTTAGCTCAACATATCACTCTCACACGGATGGATAGACTGAGGTAGTGAATCAAATTTTGGGGGACTTATTGAGGAGTTTAGTAGCTGAACATCATAGTCAGTGGGATCAGATTCTATTGCAAGTAGAATTTGCATATAATGAATCACCTAACCAGAGCACAAGAAAGATCCCATTTCAGATAATGTATGGAATGCATCCAAGAGGAGTATATGAGTTGAGAGACTTAGAGCAGAGTGAGTTCAGAAGTATTGGAGAAGAAGATTTTGCAATAGAGATGTAGGAGCTCCACAGTAAGATTAAAGAGTAGTTGCAGAGTTCCAACCAGGAATAAAAGAACAGAGTAGATCAACACAGGAGAGAGCTTCAATTTGAAGTGGGAGATTTGGTTTTATCACATCTAATAAAGAAACGTTCCCAAGGGGAACATATAATAAACTAAAGATGAAATAGATAGGGCCCTGTAAGATTTTACATAAATTTGAGGAAAATACTTATGAGATAGAATTTCCATATGGTGTGGGCATATCACCCATATTCAATGCAATAGAGTTGTATCCTTACATAGCAGATGAAGAAGGAGGAGAAGAGAATCAAAAGGAAGTTCAGTGGGTTAAACAAATGCCCGTAGCTGAAAAACCACAGATGGAAAAGATCATTGATCAGAGAGTTAACAAGAAAACCCAGAGGAAGACATATCTTGAATATTTGATAAAATGGAAAGGACACCCGATTGAGGATGCCAGTTGGGAAAGTGAAGAAAATATCCAGAAACATGGATAGATGGTGTAGAAGCTCATGAATAGGATTCCATGAATTTTTTAGCTAGAGGAGTATGATGCAGGAGCATCGCAAGAAAGAACAAGTGGAAGACAATTGGATATGCACCAATGGGAATTTTGAAGACGCTTTGAATTTTAAAAGATTAAACATTAATGTAATAGCTAGAAGGATGTAATTGCCCTTAAATGTTTTGGAGATTGTAACACATATCTTGAATGTTTTCTCCCATATGTCAGTTGTAGGAATTTAATGTAATAAATGTAAAGTAGTTGTAGTCTTTAATTTCGATTAGATAGATTGATATTGTAGGAGGGAAAACTCGAGAAATATCCCTCGTATGTATTGTATTGTATCATTATTATTGGAGTATTTAGAAGTTGTAGAGAAAGAGAGAATAGGAGAGTAGAGAAGAACACAGATTGTAGAAGTTGTATGAGTAGATAGTTGTCGCCATTGAATCCATGTACAAAAGAACTTGAATTAATATAAGAACTCTTTGATCCAATTTCATGGTGTTGTTATGGTCACTGTTTGCATCTATTGAATGGTATGCTTACAATTTGCTTATATACTCTATTTTCATTTGTTTCAATGTTGTGTGTGTATCTGTGATTTCATGTTGAATGTATGAAGTTTGTGAGAGGGAGTGTAAGTTTCAATTGTTTCTCTTCCCAAGAATTCTTGGAAGGAGTTCAGTGAAATTCCGCAAGGAGTGCATTGACAAGATTCTAAGTTTTATCTCAGAAAGCTCAAGAGAGATACCATTGTTCTTATACTAGAAGCAGTGCAAGTATAGAATAGAGTTGTGCAATGTGTGCACATGTCGGTTGAAGTCTTAGAATTTTCCAACCCAAGTGAGTGGTTGAAGAACTTATGTCACAAAGAGTGCGCGGAGGTGGAAGACATCAGATAATTAGTGATTATCGTGAAGGTTGCAAGGAGTGCATGAAATAATTCCTTAGAATTCTTGAGTTTACAGTGAGAATCAATCTCAAGAGAGGTAGAAACCATTAGATCTGAACGGGTGAGAGACGTTGATTTGGCATTTTGTATCTCGGCTTTTTGGAAGTCGAGAGTGTCAGGAAAGTTGCAATTCAAGAGTCACGAGTTTCGAAGCTTTGACGTAGTTTGGACTGTCATATCATCGAAGGTTTGGGACCATTGATCTGTGGCAAAGGAATATCGACATTTCAGTTATCGGGTGAAGAGAGATAAGTTGTGTCACAAATCCTCGATACGTGAAATCTCGACGCGCTCATAGGTGAGGCACCAAGGTTTGATTGGAGGTCATATGATGGACGCATAAGGGAGGATCTAGTGGACCGTTATCCCTTTTTGAGCTTTCATAAATCAGAGGAGTCGAGCTTCTTCATAACGGAAGTCCCGATATTGTGAAACGTGACATGCCTTTGAGGTTAAGGTTGTGGTTACGCAAGTGGTCATGTGGATAAGAGGTTTATGCCTAGTGCTTATTCGTGTGGGGTAACTTCTAGAAGGACATATGGTTATATGTGTTAAAGGTTCCAGCTGGGAACAAAAGATCAATTTTGTCTCGAGAACTTGGAAGATCCATAGACTGGGAGGTCAAGAAGACTCTGCCGAGGTAGGGGTGTTGCGCCGATATTTAAGAAATATATATATGAGACCTCCATGGTAGATAATTCCATCCACCACTTTGTCAGTTGGAATATTTGTGCACTGGTCCATTATATCCTGTATCTCCTCCTGTGCACCCTGCGCACTGACCACATAGTCCAAATGAAAAATCTCAGTCATGTCCATAATACCCCATGACTCATCCATATGCCACAAATTATCCTCCCATGTCCTGTTGCATCTAATGAGAGTATCAAATAACAACAACAAAATCCTTTGTAACTGCATGCAAGACTTTAAAGTGTCAGGTGCATTGGTCATCTCCATGGGTATGACAAAGAACTCATAATAGCTCCTAAAAGTAGTCCCATCGGTATCCTTCTTTTTTTCTTTGACATGGTGATATCCCAATCAAAGATCAATCTTCAAGGAGTATATTGATCCATGGAGCTCATCCATACACTCATCGATCATGGGTAAATCAAACCCCAATGTATGCTTGATGCCCTTATCAGAAGGGCTCCCTGGTGGAAACGCTCCAAAAACACATTGTACACCACTGCATACCACTACATCATAGCTTACCACCCTTTGTCCTGTATGCATGACTATATCAATTACTCCCCTAATATCAATTGAACCTGCATCACAGAGTGATGGGTCCACCTCTGGCATATACTCAATCCCATAATCAATGGGTACATATACTTCCTTGTTGGTTGATCGAAAATGAATATGCTCAACTATATCCTCTATATATGAGCCTCAAGCCTTTAATGGGATCTCTAAAGGACGTGGCTAATGATCCCCATAATGAAAAACATGCACATAATAAAAAAACTCTAACTCATACCTCTCCTCAAGTGCATGCAAATTCAACTACTCCTTGTGTTGGATCCTCACAAGAAGCTCCTCCATCCAATCAGAAGCATTGATAGAATCCTCTTGTGTTATGGTTTCTATAGAATATTGAGTCTTTTTTGTAAATGATGACGACCATACCAGACTCAGTTCCCTATAAAGCTCAACAACCTGCATCTTCGATTCTTGAAGGACCATCTGCGTGCTCTTCAAAGAATCCCTAGTAATCTCAAGGTCATGGGTAAGCTTGTCGACCTACACTTCTTTCCATTTTAGTGCACCATAATACATCTCATCAAGTGTGAGAATATTATCTCTATCTGAAAGTAGATGTAGGTAGTTGGTTTTCATTACTACCAACGCCTCTCTAAGTGCTTGAAATTTTTCAAGAGAAAGTTCTCTTCCAAATTCATCATGTGTTCTTGGAGCCTTGCAATAAAAATATGCTACCAATGTATAAGTGTCCTCAAAATGTTTTATGGCTGCCACAATCATGTCCTCACTCACCTTCAATTTCCCTATCCAATGATGAGACTCATAGGAACAAACCTCTACATACCAATTTTCTATGTTGCAGCCACACTCCCCAAATTCGTCTTCCCTTTTTTAACCCTTTATGTGCAAATCCTAAGAATATAGATAAGCATCCCAAGGAAACTCATCCACCCCCAAAACTTTGGCATGTTTAGGCGTAATCACACCCTCATCATCATATATATCATAAATGGGATAAGATGCTAAATCAACACTTGCTGATAGGAAAACTTCATCTTGGGTACTATCAACATCTCCATCATGTGTACTGGTGTTGAAAACCTCATAGGATAGCTCTAATGGTGTATTAAGTAATGTTGGCTTGTCATCCTCATTGCACACATCCTTAAGATGACTAGATGCATGCACCTCCAACTAGTCTACCCGTCCTTCACGCTCATTCAATTTCTTCCCTATGATTTTAAAGGACTCCTCATCCATTGCTAATTGGGGATCATACCACTATGGATGTTTGATGGTGCAAAATTCTTTGAATTTCATGGTTGTTTAAAATTCTTCACCAAGCACCATATACTCCCTCAAACAATCTTTAAACTCCTCATCTTGCACCCACTGATTTTCCATCTGAATTTTTTTCTCATTGAATCGATTTCATGCTTGGAGAATACAACGCTCTGATACCACTGTAATGTCCCTATATAGGCTGGACCAATTTTTTTCCAAAAACCCTTGTAAGTTTGTTGCCTTCTAATCATTTGGCATTCGATCAAATACTTGGACAACAAGCTGTTATACCCTTGTAATACTCCCCTTAAGGTTTGTTGTTGTAGTTTAGATGTACTTTGTCTTATATTTTTCATCAAACACTTGACCAAATGCCCAAAAATATCTGCATAAACCCCTCTTGTGGTCATTTTAGTTTTATAGGAGTATTTCTGGTACATACCTTTTTTCAAACACTTTGGTATCACACCTCCAACTCTTTGTAATAACCCTTTTATTGACTGCTATTGTAATTGTGGTGTATTGGTGGTTCTAGACTGATGTCAAACACTTCATTGAATAACCCAAAACCCAATATAGAATCCTTTGTTGGATGTTGTTATGTTTATATCTTGTTGATTGGTTTTCCTCATGAAGATTTCAATGGATGTTTGTGGTTTTGATGCCAAAAGTAAGTTATGTATGACTCTTACAAATTATAACAGAAAATGTTGTAACTAAATAGTTCTCAAACAAAATGATACAACAACAAGACATATGATTAAACAACACAACTTTATTTGAATGCAATCAGAACCTTTACATAGCAATTTAACTCATAGTTTTGGTCTCTAAATACAATTGCAATGGATGGAATTGTTGTTGGGTGTATATATATGGAGATAGATATGTAATGGTTTTTTTAGTAACACCTTAAACACTACAATATGCTATAGAATTGACACAACTTGTTGTTTAATTGGGTTATGAGTGATGGTAGCCAACTCTATCTTGAAGATGCCTCCCTTTAATCACACAATTTTCTTGTATGGTCCTCCTAAAACCTCCAATTTGCAAGGAAATGACACAACTCACCTTTGGTTCTTACACAAGTTGTTATAATAGCTCATGGGAATCTATATATATTTTGTAGTGCCCCCCTTGAACAACACAATAAACCTCGGTTAAACCTTGTTGTAGATGCCCCCTAGGTTCCAAGATTTGGCATACAAATGATCATGCCTCAATGCTAAAATATCAACACCTCCAAACAAAAATCTGATCACCCTTTTCTTTGAGAACAATATATGACAAAGTTCTCAATGGAAACTCGACCTCTTCCTCTAGCAATATGGATTTAAAAAAAATTGGATCTATAGCACTGTAACTTCACCAAAACCCCAATCTTCGCAAATAGACAAATCTACCTACTCCAATGAATGCATATGGAAGACTTGAGTAATCTTACCTCCCAAATGGCTAGGGTGGAATATTTCACCACTTAAACTGGATTATATAGGGTGGATAGTCTCACCTTCGAAACTATTCAAACAAGGGTTTCCTCCAAACTCCAAAGGCTCCAAGAGTTCTCCAAACCAATAGGTAAAATTATCATCAACATAATGAGAAAATATGAGCCCTATCTCTGTTTTATACCCCCTTTCACCTTTTTCCCCTTGAGTGACTTTTAATTCATCTTTAATATTTTCTCACAAAATCACTTTATTAATTTAATAAACCTTTTTTACTCCAAAATGTGATTTATTTGACTTTAAATCCTTTTCGTCCACTGTAAGTCAATTTTTTATCATCTTAACCTTTATATTTTTTCATCATGATTCCAATGAGCTATTACACTAAGGTGTCCCCTCAAATAATATGATCTAAATAATACCTTTAGTGTATTTAATTAAAGTATGCTCAATAATAACCCAAAATTATAGAAATCGTCAAATGCCACGGAACCAAGAGAGAATTGTGTAGAAATTATACATGTAATGTTCATCTAGCCTCGTAGTTGGGTACCATGCTCTGTTACCAATCTGTAATGTTACTATGCTCTAATACCAATTTGTAACGTCCACTCAACCTCCTATATGGGATACAACTCTGATACCAAACTGTAATGTACCATTCTATAACGTTCCCCATTACCAATCTTGATCTAATACCAATCAGTGACATCCCTATCTTACTATTGAGCAATGCCACTCCAAAAAGCTATTGCACAGATTCTACACTATAATGTTAATTTGCCCAAATTCAAGTGAGGTAACACACACAATCCCAAGCTAGATCTCGCCACACAAATATTTCTTCTTCAGACACTAAATACAACAATATAATTATCAGATAATATAATTGTGTGCACAATCATTTAGAACACATAAATATTGTGTGTGTAACCACTATGAACGCATGATTACTACTATGCGTGCAACCACTCTGGTGCCACATGAAAATTTAGTTCTCTTTATGCGTGCAAACTTCTTTCCCGTGTGCACAACGATTCCAGCCTCTTGTGCGCATGAATTACTTCGCTACATGCACGATAATTCTAGCCTTGCCTTAGAACTAATGAAATTAATACAGAATTAACTAACATGAATACTTAATAACTGTCATACTCTTCTTGTGCGACAACAAATACTACATAACAACATCATGCTTACATGTACAAACAACATCATATAGAATAATGACAATTAATTGTGTGCAACGTCATACATGAAATAAACCCATATCAGACATAGATAATTAAGCACATAGTAAATTAGACAAGCACATAATGAACACTTATCATTTTATAAAGAGTCACCAACTACATGTAGAGCTCAGACGTTCCTCCCATCCATAGACTATGTTATTGATATACTTTCAGTAAAAGGTCACCCTCGAGCTAGGGTTAAAAATTCACCAGGGAAAAAGGATTCCTAGTGTTAGGATAAGGTCTGATATTCAACATAATTTCTTAGTTCAAGGTGCCAGCTACTGCAACTATCCTATAGTCTCTCATTCCCCACATGTTTTTCCCACCTAAGGAAGTGTGCCCCTTATTTTCTCAACGGCTCCTCAACTTCCCCACTTCCCTTCTAGGGCTTCAACAACAGGTAGGACAGGAAGTCTCAGATCCCTGTAACTAATTCCCAACACACCAGGGAACAATTCCTAGCAAATCTCTCACCTTGAGAGAATGCTCACGAACCTAAAAACCCACCTCTTGGACAACAAATATCTCACCTGGAGAGAATGCTCATGGGCTTGAAAACTTTCCTCTTCGACAAAAAAGACTTTGGTTACTATATGGAAACCCCTTTCCAATTTTTTCTCTACAAATAAGGTAATGGTCATTTTCTCGTTTAGATGTTGCAACAAAACACATCTAGACTGATAACCCATGAAAAAATTGAATGTGCTAGGAGACCGAACTAACTGTCAACCACATGATGAAAACCCCAAGCACCAATAAACAAGTTAACATGGCGAAAGGGAAACTAACAACTATAACATTCATACAACACGTTAAATTCCTTGCACCACGAAGGATGACTCTTGGAAACTTAAATGAGTTCCTACCGCTTGAATAAGAAAAAGTTCAACTTCCAACCATTCCCCATCCCAACAAAAATAGAATAAACAAAATACGCCTCATCATTGTAATAAAAAATACATCAAGATGCCTCCTTACTAAAACCATAAATAAATCAAATATGTTTAACATTATAAACACGTAGACAAATATTTACAACGTACGCCAAAGCCACTACTCTTGCATTGTGATAGAGATGCACAGACGCAATATGCATAAAGGGGTAAGGTCAAGGTAACACACCAATACATAATTTGATGTATTATAATGGGTCTTCTTCCATGACATAGTATTCAATTAAAAATACAATGACATCGCTGGCAAGATGATTATTCCAAAGTCAAGCCGGATATGGCATAAATTAAGATTAATGAATACTACGATACTTTCAAATCTTGAGGTAACAAGCATATAGATTTGGTCAATACTATGCTAATTACGTTGTGTTAAATACATTCAATGGAAATTAAATACACTGTGATAAATGCATTCAATGGAAATTAAATACGCTGACATTCACATACAAAAACGCTATACAATACTTATTCTTTAATTCACTATACAATACCTACAAAATCGTTGTCAATAGATGTGTAATAAATATATTAATTTTTGTCTAAAATATATTGCTATCCATTAAAAATGAAACAATAAAATTGGATGCCTTAAGTAGCGGTAGGGATATTATGCTGGAATCGTTGTCTAAAACAATATAAATTCTCAGTCTGAAGCAATATAAATTCATAGTCTGAAAAAATATAATTTTGCACTCTGAGACAATATAAATTCTCTATCCTCTTAACAATACAATTCTTTGTCGAAAAAAAAGTAGAACAATTATATGTGTTGTCTAATAAATAATCTAATTAAATTGTTGACTATGCAATTCACTGTCCAGCATCTATATACAAACACATTGCATTTTTATTGCAATTAAACATGTGTTTATTACTAAATTCATTGTCAGAGTCTATATGCAACAACCAACACAGTTTGAGTCACACTCATCCATAAGTTCATTGTCGTTCATATGCAAAATGTTGTCCATTAAATTCTCATCGTCAATCCAGGCCAATGCCCATCCATTCAATACCAATCCATTAAAACGTAGGAATATCCATAATGAAAACTGTTGGTAAATCGATATTCATTAGAAATGCAGGTACTTCGTGGTTCAATAAAGAGATTTTTAAATCATGGTTCATAAAAACATAGGTATGAAATCAAACACAGCTAAAGGCAACGATGATCAATCAAAGCGCAGATATTAAAAAAAAAGGCAAATATTATCAATATATAAAGCGTTGTCAAAGGTAAATCGTTGTCGACATTTACACAGTCGAACTGATCGATTTGCGAGCATCAATAAAACTTGCGGGAGATGGGCCAAAGGCCACATCCATTTCTTCAAGGGTAAAGATTCAATTTATTCAAAAAATGAACCAAAATGGGACAAATGCAACAGGAAACCTCGAGGACTGACATACATTTGAGTTTAAAATAGAACTGTAATTGCAATACTCAGACCCAAACTATAAACATTATTGCATCATAACAACATTTCCAGCAAGACTGGCAAGTGAAGTGAGAGCATAGAAAAGGGAGATGAATGTAGTGACAAGAAACAAAGAGCCATTATCTCATCAAGAGCAAACTACCCTAAGTCCCAAAAGGTGAACCATAATACTGCCCCTAAACTTAGCTCATTTTACAGATAAATAAATACTCCACTAGTGAATAATGCGCAAATATGATGGCATTTAGGATAGATTTCAAATAAAATAAGAAAGGCAAGGATTCGATGCCTAGCTCATAATTGCATCCACAAAATCATGAAGGACCATCATAAAAATCATACGAGAAGAGGTAAGTTTGTTCAAACACAAAGATTTACTGAAATCAATATGATTGGAACACTGAGATGAGCTGAACACAATTGTAAATTGGACGCAGAGATAAGTTTGTTAAAGTGCAGAGAAAAAACATAGAGATAAATAAAAACATCGAGGTAAAAGAACAGAGATAATCATTCAAGTGAAACGCAAAAGAAATCAACCATTAGAAAACGTAGATGTAACCAATCACTAGAAAACACATAGGATTAGAATTCAAGACTCAGAGGTTCATCAAAGTTTAAGAAATTAAATAAGAAGAGAAAACTGGAGATGTAATCAATCAAAACATGGAGATACTCATTCACAAGAAGGCGCAAGATCAGGGGTTAATCATAAGAGAAAAATGCAGAGATAAGTAAGGGTTCAATAACAGGGAGAAATTAATTCTTCACTCATCATTCATGCATAGGAAATCAGGGCATTTGAATCTATAGGTATTTAAACACTAAAGTGACAATCGTAGATTCAGATCCTGACCGACTGCTCAGGCACGGACTGATGACTAGAGGGATAAGGGACATAATATAAAAACACAATCTCTTCATAATAATCAATAAACCCACACACAAAAATAACATGTGTATTTTAAATTTCATTGCAAGTAACAACTTAAACTAGCATACCTTAGCCAAATGTGAATGCTCCACAGTTTTTGTCCCATGCGTGCTCTGTCCAGCTCCCTCTTGATGATCAATGTGATGTCACCAGTACCTCCCAACCAATGCTAGGGGTACTCTTCTTCACCCTAAGCCCCCCGAGAAACAAAGGGGCCACACACACAATACCAGAGAACTGCTAACACCCAGCTCACCTCACAAGGTTGAGCTACCACTCGTTACCCGAGTTGGGTATCCCAAATCCCACAAAATAAGTTCATTCAAGACAAAAATTCAGCAGCGTAATGTTACGCATGAAGATGAGATCCATACTCCTCCTCCTCCATCCCTTTTATAGAGTTTTTAAGTGATTTCTTTCCCAAATTCCCATTTAATTTCTTTTTCATTAATTTAATCAGAAAAAACCTCCACCGTACACATGTCGCCTATCCCCCTAGTTGCACCAGAAAATAAATTTCATTAATTTATTTAATTATTCCTATTTCCCTCACCTACCTAAAAGCATTCCTAAAAACGCTCCTTGGTGTCCCAATATTCCCTTACAAATCTTAAATGACTTACGCCTTACTAAATTCCTAGTT
>JASDQU010736248.1:180962-194070 GCA_032191745.1 Picea mariana
ATTACACTAATGTGTCCCCTCAAATAATATGATCCAAATAATACCTTTAGTTTATTTAATTAAAGCATGCTCAATAATAACCCAAAATTACGGAAATCATTGGAATGCCACAAAACCAAGAGTGAACTATACATAAATGATCTTGATGATAAAAGATGGTAAATGGACTTGCCTCGACCCCATATAACGCCTCCAAATTTACCAAACTCATTGTTATCCTCATTTTACTCCTTTGGTCAGGATGACATAAACTCATAAGGTCGCCTCTGACTTCAATGCATGGGAATCCAAAAATGGGGACATTAGAATCCTCCCTTCCCAAATATTGCTTGTCCTCAAGAAATTCCATCACAACCCTATGATCAACAAGCTAAACCATACTAAAACTGAGAGTGATCCCCAGGTCCCAAAATAATCTAAAATATGTGGAGCACTTACCGCCCACAATATTGTTCTGCAATGTACTAACACAAGAGGCCTCATGAAGATCGTCGATCAATAGAGAAAACATATACTCTAACTAATCAGTCCACCCCTCATAGAATATCCCACCTAAGACACCAATCCAATGTTTCATATGAATAAGATCCTGAAAGTAATAGTTGTCTCTCCCATTTGTACCATCTGCTAAACTGTCAACCCATGAAATCCTAAGAGTAAACTCCTGAAAATCAAAATTGGTTCTCTCATCTCTAACAGTAGTCGAGTTGTCAAATAATGTAATCATAGGGTCCCAAACTAATCCTAGTAAGGAACCACCACGTTGATGTTGCACCACTATGATCATCACTATCAGACCAATGTTCCCAATCTACATCCTCCTCTCATGGAACCCCAAGATGAAATCCCTGAAAGGACTGAAACCACTATCCTGAATCATCCCCTGCAAAGGTGTCCCAGTGAAGCATAAGTTTGAAAATCTAGTGCTAGCCTCTATCTTGGGAATCAAAAAATAAAGTCTATCATGTCATGTAGAGTAAGTGTCAACCTTCCCTCTACTGACATCCCAAAAATAAAGTAGACCAATCACTATCACAACTTTGTCGATCATCATCATCATCATCTGAAACAATTTATCACTCATATGAATGCTCGAATCCCACCACCAAATTGGAATTCCACCACTCCCAAGGCTTGTTGACTACTATTGTGCCATACTGATAACCATCGGAGTTAAAATGAGCCAAGTCCCTAATATTCCATAATTCGGTGGAAACCAAGTAATAGGGATCAACTTCACATCTTCTAATATGTTCAGCTCTTGCCAACTTGCACCAAGAAGTTTTCTATCCTTATCCCTTTCAATGTACTCGAGTAAACCATGGAGTCGAAACACCTCCCTGGAAAGTAGTTGTGCCACCTACGGTGCCTCATACTCATACGAGTACCTAGAATGGCTTGCCAAATGTGTATCACACATAGCCCTCATGATCCTCTCCCTAAGTGTATATTGAATGCAGGAGCATTGCAAGAAAGTGCAAGTGGAGGATAGCTAGATATGCACCATCGTGCATTTTGAAGATATTTTGAATTTTAAAAGATGAAACATTAATTTAATAGTTGGAAGGATGTAATTTACCTTAAATGTTTTGGAGATTATAACGCAGATCTTGAGTGTTTGTTCTCATCTGTCGGTTGTAGGCATTTAATGTAATAAATGTAAAGTAGTTGTAGTCTTTAATTTCGATTAGATAGTTTTATATTGTAGGAGGGAAAACTCGAGAAATCTCCCTCGTATGTATTGTATTGTATCATTATTTTCGGAGTAGTTAGAAGCTGTAGAGCAAGAGAGCATAAGAGAGCATAGAAGAATAGAGATTGTAGAAGTTCTATGAGCAGATAGTTGTTGCTATTGAATCCATGTAAAGAAGCACTTGAATTAATATAAGAATTCTTGATCCAATTCCATGGTGTTGTTATGGTCATTGTTTGCATCTATTGAATGGTATTTTTACAGTTTACTTATATACTTTGTTTGCAATTGTTTCAATGTTGTGTGTGTATTTGTGATTTCATATTGAATGTATGAAGTCTGTGGGAGGGAGAGTGTAAGTTCCAATTGTTTCTCTTCCTGAGAATTCTTGCAAGGAGTGTAGTAAAAGTCCACAAGTAGTGCATTGAAAAGATTATGAGTTTTATCTCAGACGGCTCAGGAGAGATATTAGTGTTCTTATACCAGCAGAAGTGAAAGTATAGCAAAGAGCCATGCAAGGTATGCATAGGTTGGTTGAAGTCTCAGAATTTTCCAACCCAAGTGAGTGGCTGAAGAACGTTTGTCACAAAGAGTGCACAGAGGTGGAAGATATCAAATAATCAGTGATTATCATGAAGGCCACAAGGAGTGTGTGAAACAATTCCCTAGAATTCTTGATTTTACAGCAAGAATCAAGCACAAGAGAGGTAGCATCTATTAGATCTGAATGGGTGAGAGTCGTTGATTTGACATTTTGTATTTTGGCTTTTTGGAAGTCGATATTGTGGGGAAATTTGTAATTTGAGAGTCACAAGTTGTGAAGTCCCAACGTAATCTGGACCATCAGATCGTCAAAGTTTTGGGACCGTTGATCTATGGTAAAGGAATATTGGCATTTTAGTTATTAGGTGAAGATAGATAAGTTGTGTCAAAAATCCCCGATACGTGAAATCCCGACGCACTTGGAGGCGAGACCCCGGGGTTTGACTGGAGGTCATATGATGGATGCATAAGGGAGGAGCTAATGGATCGTTATCCCTTTTTGGGGTTTTACAAATCAAAGGATTCAGACTGCTTCACAATAGAAGTCCTGATATCGCGAAAATCAATGCGCCTTTGAGGTTAAGGTTGTGGTTATGCAAGTGGTCACATGGAGAAGAGGGTTATGCCTAACGCTTATTCACGTGGGGTAAATTCTAGAAAGACATGTGGTTATATGTGTTAAAGGTTCCAGCTAGGAATGAAAGATCCATTTTTTCTCAAGAACTTGGAAGATCCATAGACAGGGAGTTCAAGCAGACCCTGCTAAGGTAGAGGTGTTGCGTCAGGTCATATCAGAGCTTAGCTAACAAATTTTGTTTTTTGTAGAGGGAAGACAAGGAACAATTGTGATTTGAATTCTTCATGGACAGATTGAAATAATGACTCCAAGGAGACATCAAGAGAGAGTTATGCCTGATCTAGCCATGGAAAGGGAGATGAGAGAACATCATGCTCAATTGGATGTTATGGAGACAACATAGAGGAAAACACCTAATACTGAAGATATCAGTGAGGCTGAAAATGAAAATGAAGAAGGAGTCGAAGAAGAAGTTGTAGCCAAAGATGCTACAGGAGAATGTCTATTCAAGGTTGTTACAAGAATAGGTGCTAGAGAAAAAATGGACATCTTGATGTATGATGGAAACTTAGACGTTGAGGAGTTGCTAGATTGGTTTAGAGTTTTGGATAAATATTTCGATTATGAAGATATCAAAGAGGACACGAAAGTAAAGCATGTTGTCACTAGACTGAAAGGGCATGCAACACTATGGTGGGATGAACTTCAGGCTAACAGGCATTGCAAAGGAAAACAAAGAATCAAAATCTAGGATAGAATGGTAGAAAAGATGAAATCCAAATTCATACCCAGAGATTACCAAATCAATTTGTTCCGAAGAATGCAGAATTTGAGACTGAAAGGGATGACAGTGAAGGAATACACTGAGGAGTTTTATACAATAAACATTAGAGTTGGTCATCATGAGAGTGACGATGAAAAGGTCTCCAGATATATGAATGGCCTGAGATATGCCATTCAGGATTAAATGAGCATGATAATAATCAGGAATGTAGAAGATGCTTATCAGATTTATTTAAAGGCATAAGAGAAATTGGCTCGAAAGCAAGGTCAAAGGGGAAGAGGTAGAAGTCAAAGCAAAGGAAAAGAAGTTGTCCAAGACATAGTACAGAAGCCCAAGGATGAAGAGAAGAAACCTCATAACCACCCAGAAAGGGGAGAAAGTTCACAAGGAAGAGAATATGTCGACAAGAATACTTTTCCATGAGCAAGAGGAAGAGGAAGAGGCAAAATAGGTGAAATAAAGTGTTTTGTCTGTGGAAAGATTTGACACAAATCTTGGGAATGTCCCTATATAAAAAGAGATGGAGGAGGCGAATCTCACATTTCAGAAGTGCAAAGGCGAAATGTTGAGGCAAAAGATGCAGAAGGGGGAAGATCCTTATTGATGAGGAAAATTCTCTTGAAGCCAAAGAATGAGGTGGAGAATATAGTCCAGACAAACAGTTTGTTTATAAATTCTTGCAAGATCAAGGATAGGGTATTCAAGGTAATAGTTGATAGTGGAAGAACGGATAATATAGTATCCACAGAGATGGTGGAAAAGATGGAATTGGAGACAGTTGCACATCCAAGCCCATACAAAGTTTTGTGGCTGTAAAAAAGACATCAGGTAACAATTACTAAATAGTGTTTAGTTGAATTTAATATAGGGGGTTATAGAGATGAGATCTTATGTGATGTTATTCTCATGTATGTCGGTCATATTTTATTGTGGAGGCCATGGCAATATGACAGAAATTGTGTTCATGATGGAATAAAGAAAACCTATACCTTGGAAAAGAATGGCAGGATGGATATGTTGTTGTCAATTGAAGACAAGAAGGTGAACAAAGAAACAAGAAATAATATACTTCTCATGAGTGGGAAGGAACTTCTAGATGAAATCAAGAAAGATCAATACATGCAGTTTGTTGTTGTAAGAAAACCTAGAGTCATCCTGACCAGTACCTCGATAGATGATCTACCAGAGGAAATTCAAGAACTGCTGGAGAATTTTCCTGATATAGTGGTGGATGATTTGCCTTGTTCCTTTCCACCCATCATAAGTATAATCCATCATATTGAACTTATACCAGGAGCTAGTTTACCAAACAAAGAAGCGTATAGACTGACGTCGCAGGAGAATGAAGGGGTCAAGAAGCGAGTCCAATATTTGATGGAAAAAGGGTTGATTAGGGAAAGATTGAGTCCATGCATTATACCAAAAGTGTTAAGTCCGAAGAAGGATGGTGGATGGAGGATGTGTACAGAATCAAGGGCTATAAACAAAATCACCATCAAGTATAGATTTCCTTTATCTAGGATGGATAACTTGATGGATTGCTTGAGTGGGGAAAAATGTTTTTTTTTTTTAAATTGATTTGAATAACGGATATCATCATATTCGAATGAGGGAAGGTGATGAATGGAAGACAACATTCAAGATGAATGGAGGGTTGTATGAATGGCTTGTCATGTTGTTTGTCTTGACGAATATGCGAATTACTTTTATGATATTAATGAACGAAGTCTTGAAATTTTTCATTAGAAAATTTGTAATTGTGTATCTTGATGATATACTGATCTTCAGTAAGACCGAGGAAGAACATTTGAGACATTTAACTCTAGTGATGAGGAGGTTGTAGTAATAAAAGTTGCTAATAAATCTGAAGAAGTCGTCTTTCATGAAGACATAACTCATTTATTTGGGTTTTGTAATCTCTTCGAATAAGTTGAAGATGTATCCTGAGAAGGTAAAAGTGATCAAAGAATGGCCATCGTCGAGGAATATCTTTGAAGTCATAATATTACATGGACTAGCCAGTTTTTACAGGAAGTTCATCAGAAATTTTAGTGGGATTAGTGCACCAAGGATGGACACAGTCAAGAAAATACATAAATATTTTCATTGGACAGAGGAAGCGGAGAAAAGTTTCAAGTTGTTGAAGGAGAAGATAATTGGACAACCAGTTCTGGTTCTGCCATATTTTAGTAAAACATGCCAAGTGAGATGTGAGGCAAGTGGATTTGTGATAGGAGAAGTCTTAAGTCAAGACAATAGACCAGTTGCATACTTCAGTGAGAAGATGAACGAGACCAAGATGAAATATTCCACATATTATAAAGAGTTTTATGCAGTCATACAAGTGATGAAGAAATGGATGCACTACTTGGCTTCGAAGGAGTTTGTTTTGTATAGTGACAACCATGCCTTACATCTTATAACTAAATAGGATAAATTGCACCAGAAACATGCAAAATGGGTTGAATTTATGCAAAAATTTACTTTTGTTATAAAGCACATTTCTGGAACTGCTAACAAGGTTGTTGATGCATTGAGTAAGAAATGTTTGATTCTGCAGAAGTTTCATGTGAAGACCTTAGGTTTTGATAGCCTTAAGGATGTACAAAGATGATTCAGATTTCAAGGACGCTTATGAAGCATGTGAGAATCCTATTCTCAGAAATAGAAGCCAATGGATTCAATATTTAATTCAGGATGGAATGTTATTTAGAGGAAATTAGTTGTGTATCCTGAAAAGTTCTATGAGAGAAAACCTTTTAAAGGAAAAACATAGTGGGGGATTGGCTAGAGATTTTGGCCATGAATAAATGTTTGTGCAACTAAAGAGATTATATTATTGGCTAGGGATGAGGACAGATGTCAAGAAATTTGTTGAAAGATGTATAATTTTCCAGCACATAAAGGTGAAAAGACAGAATACAGGGTTGTATCAACCACTACCAATACCATAGAGGCCATGGGATGCGGTAAGCATAGAGTTTGTGTTATGACTGTTGAGGAAACAGAGAGCTTGTGATTCCATATTCGTGGTAGTCAACAGATTCTAAAAAATGGCACATTTTATTCCATGTCAGAAAACCAGTGATGCAACACATATTGCAAATTTGTTTTTTAGAGAAGTTGTTTGACTTCTTGGTTTACCCAAGAGTATTTTTTCAGAAATGGATACCAAATTCATTGGTCATTTCTAGAGGACACTATGGAAGAAGCTACAGAAAGATTTATATTTTAGCTCAGCATATCACCCTCACACAGATGGATAGACTGAGGTAGTGAATCAAAGTTTGGGGGACTTATTGAGGAGTTTAGTAGTTGAACATCATAGTTAGTGGGATCAGATTCTATCGCAAGTAGAATTTTCATATAACAACTCACCTAACCGGAGCACAAGACAGAGCCCATTTTAGATAATGTATGGAATGCATCCAAGAGGAGTATTTGAGTTGAGAGACTTAGAGCAGAGTGAGTTCAGAAGTATTGGAGAAGAAGATTTTGCAGCAGAGATGTAGGAGCTCCATAGTAAGATTAAAGAGCAGTTGCAGAGTTCCAACTAGGAATACAAGTGCAGAGTAGATCAACACAAGAGAGAGCTTCAATTTGAAGTGGGAGATTTGGTTTTATCACATCTAATAAAGAAATGTTCCCAAGGGGAACATATAATAAACTAAAGATGAAAAAGATAGGGCCCTGTAAGATTTTACAAAAATTTGAGGAAAATACTTATGAGATAGAATTTCCAGATGGTGTGGGCATATCACCCATATTCAATGCAATAGAGTTGTATCCTTACATAGCAGATGAAGCAGGAGAAGAAGAGAATCAAAAGGAAGTTCAGTGGGTCAAACAAATGCCTGTAGCTGAAAAACCATAGACGGAAAAGATCATTGATCAGAGAGTTAACAAGAAAACCCAAAGGAAGACATATCTTGAATATTTGATAAAATGGAAAGGACACCCGATTGAGGATGCCATTTGGGAAAGTGAAGAAAACATCCAGAAACATGGATAGATGGTGCAGAAGCTCATGAATAGGAGTCCATGAATTTTTTGGCTAGAGGAGTATGATGCAGGAGCATTGCAAGAAAGCACAAGTGGAAGACAATTGGATATGCACCAATGGGCATTTTGAAGATGCTTTGAATTTTAAAAGATGAAACATTAATGTAATAGCTAGAAGGATGTAATTTCCCTTAAATGTTTTGGAGATTGTAACACATATCTTGAGTGTTTTCTCCCATATGTTAGTTGTAGGCATTTAATGTAATAAATGTAAAGTAGTTGTAGTCTTTAATTTTGATTAGATAGCTTGAGATTGTAGGAGGGGCAACTCGAGAAATCTCCCTCGTATGTATTGTATTGTATCATTATTATTGGAGTATTTAGAAGTTGTAGAGAAAGAGAGAATAGGAGAGTAGAGAAGAACAAAGATTGTAGAAGTTGTATGAGTAGATAGTTGTTGCCATTGAATCCATGTACAAAAGCACTTGAATTAATATAAGAATTCTTTNATGGTCACTGTTTGCATCTATTGAATGGTATGCTTACAGTTTGCTTATATAATCTATTTTCATTTGTTTCAATGTTGTGTGTGTATCTGTGATTTCATGTTGAATGTATGAAGTTTGTGAGAGGGAGAGTGTAAGTTTCAATTGTTTCTCTTCCCGAGAATTCCTGGAAGGAGTTCAGTGAAAGTCCACAAGGAGTGCGTTGACAAGATTCTGAGTTTTATCTCAGAAAGCTCAAGAGAGATACCATTTTTCTTATACTAGCAGAAGTGCAAGTATATAACAGAGTTGTGCAAGGTTTGCACATGCCAGTTGAAGTCTTAGAATTTTCCAACCCAAGTGAGCGGTTGAAGAAATTATGTCACAAAGAGTGCACAGAGGTGGAAGACATGAGATAATTAGTGATTATCATGAAGGTCGCAAGGAGTGCGTGCAATAATTCCCTATAATTCTTGAGTTTACAGGGAGAATCAATCTCAGAAGAGGTAGCAACCATTAGATCTGAATGGGTGAGAGACGTTGATTTGGAATTTTCTATTTCGGATTTTTGGAAGTTGAGAGTGTCAGGAAAGTTTCAATTCAAGAGTCGCGAGTTGCGAAGTTTTGACGTAATTTGGACTGTCAGATCATCGAAGGTTTGGGACCGTTGATCTGTGGCAAAGGAATATCAACATTTCAGTTATCGGGTGAAGAGGGATAAGTTGTGTCACAAATCCCCGATACGTGAAATATCGATGCGCTCAGAGGTGAGGCCCTAGGGTTTGATTGGAGGTCATATGATGGATGCATAAGGGAGGATCTAGTGGATCGTTATCCCTTTTCGATCTTTCATAAATCAGAGGAGTCGGGCTGCTTCACAACAAAAGTCCCGATATCACAAAACATGACATGCCTTTGAGGTTAAGGTTGTGGTTACGCAAGTGGTCACGTGGAGAAAGGGTTTACGCCTAACGCTTATTCGTGTGGGGTAACTTCTAGAAGGACCTGTGGTTATATGTGTTAAAGGTTCCAGCTAGGAACAAAAGATCCATTTTGTCTCGAGAACTTGGAATATCCATAGACCAGAAGGTCAAGCAGACTCTACCGAGGTAGGGGTGTTGCGCCGATATTTAAGAAATATATATATGAGACCTCCACGGTAGATAATTCCATCCACCACTCTGTCAGTTGGAGTATTTTTGCACTGGTCCATTATATCCTGGATCTCCTCCTATGCACCCTGCGCACTGACCACATAGTCCAAATGAAAAATCCCGGTCATGTCCATAATACCCCATGACTCATCCATATGCCACAAATTATCCTCCCATGTCCTGTTGTATCTAATGATAGTATCAAATAACAACAACAAAATCCTTTGTAACTTCATGCAAGAATTTAAAGTGTCAGGTGCATTGGTCATCTCCACGGGTATGACAAAGAACTCATAATAGCTTCTAAAAGTAGTCCCATGGGTATCCTTCTTTTTGTCTTTGACCTGGTGGTATCCAAATAAAATATCAATCTTCAAGGAGTATACTAATCCATGAAGCTCATCCATACACTCATCGATCATGGGTAAATCAAACCCCAATGTATGCTTGATGCCCTTATCAGAAGGGATCCCTGGTGGAAACGCTCCAAAAACACATTGTACACCACTGCATACCACTACATCATAGTTTACCACCCTTTGTCCTGTATGCATGACTATATCCATTACTCCCCTAATATCAATTGAACCTGGATCACAGGGTGATGGGTCCACGTCTGGAATATACTCAATCCCATAATCAATGGGTACATATACTTCCTTGTTGGTTGATCCACAAGGAATATGCTCAACTATATCCTCTATATATGAGCCTCAAGCCTTTAATGGGATCTCCAAAGGATGTGGCTAATGATCCCCATAATGAAAAACATGCACATAATAAAAAAAATCTAACTCATACCTCTCCTCAAGTGCATGCAAATTCAACTACTCCTTGTGTTGGATCCTCACAAGAAGCTCCTCCATCCAATCAAAACCATTGATAGAATCCTCTTGTGTTATGGTTTCTATAGAATATTGAGTCTTTTTTGTAAATGATGACGACCATACCAGACTCAATTCCCTATAAAGCTCAACAACCTGCATCTTTGATTCTTGAAGGACCATCTACGTGCTCTTCAAAGAATCCCTGGTAATCTCAAGGTCATGGGTAAGCTTGTCGACCTACACTTCTTTCCATTTTAGTGCACCATAATACATCTCATCAAGTGTGAGAATATTATCTCTATCTGAAAGTAGATGTAGGTAGTTGGTTTTCATTACTACCAACGCCTCTCTAAGTGCCTGGAATTTTTCAAGGGAAAGTTCTCTTCCAAATTCATCATGTGTTCTTGGAGCCTTGCAATAACAATCTTCTACCAATGTATAAGTGTCCTCAAAACTTTTTATGGCTGCAACAATCATGTCCTAACTCACCTTCAATTTCCCTATCCAATGATGAGACTCATAGGAACAAACCTCTACATACCAATTTTCTATGTTGCAGCCACACTCCCCAAAGTCGTCTTCCCTTTTTTAACCCTTTATGTGCAAATCCTAAGAATATAGATAAGCATCGCAAGGAAACTCATCCACCCCCAAAAATTTGGCATGTTTAGGCGTAATCACACCCTCATCATCATATATATCATAAATGGGATAAGATGCTAAATCAAAACCTGTTGATTGGAAAACTTCATCTTGGGTACTATCAACATCGCCATCATGTGTACTAGTGTTGAAAACCTCATAGGATGGCTCTAATGGTGTATTAAGTAATGTTGGCTTGTCATCCTCATTGCACACATCCTTAAGATGACTAGATGCATGCACCTCCAACTAGTCTACCCGCCCTTCACGCTCATTCAATTTATTCCCTATGATTTTAAAGGACTCCTCATCCATTGCTAATTGGGGCTCATACCACTATGGATGTTTGATGGTGAAAAATTATTTGAATTTCATGGTTGTTTAAAATTCTTTACCAAGCACCATATACTCCCTCAAACAATCTTTAAACTCCTCATCTTGCACCCACTGATTTTCCATCTGAATTTTTTTCTCATTGAATCCATTTCATGCTTGGAGAATACAACGCTCTGATACCACTGTAATGTCCCTATCTAGGCTGGACCAATGTTTTTCCTAAAACCCTTGTAAGTTTGTTGCCTTCTAATCATTTGGCATTCCATCAAACACTTGGACAACAAGTTGTTATACCCTTGTAATACTCCCCTTAAGGTTTGTTGTTGTAGTTTAGATGTACTTTGGCTTATATTTTTCATCAAACACTTGACCAAATGCCCAAAAATATCTGCATAAACCCCTCTTGTGGTCGTTTTAGTTTTATAGGAGTATTTTTGGTACATACCTTTTTTCAAACACTTTGGTATCACACCTCCAACTCATTGTAATAACCCTTTTATTGGATGCTATTGTAATTTTGGTGTATTGGTGGTTCTAGAGTGATGTCAAACACTTCATTGACTAACCCAAAACCCGATATAGAATCCTTTTTTGGATGTTTTTATGTTTATATCTTGTTGATTGGTTTTCCTCATGAAGATTTCAATGGATGTTTGTGGTTTTGATGCCAAAAGTAAGTTATGCATGACTCTTACACATTATAACAGAAAATGTTGTAACTAAATAGTTCTCAAACAAACTGATACAATAACAAGATATATGATTAAAAAACACAACTTTATTTGAATGCAATCAGAACCTTTACATAGCAATTTAACTCATAGTTTTGGTCTCTAAATACAATTGCAATGGATGGAATTGTTGTTGGGTGTATATATATGGAGATAGATATGTAATGGTTTTTTCAGTAACACCTTAAACACTACAATATGCTATAGAATTGACACAACTTGTTGTTTAATTGGGTTATGAGTGATGGTAGCCAACTCTATCTTGAAGATGCCTCCCTTTAGTCACACAATTTTCTTGTATGGTCCTCCTAAAACCTCCAATTTGCAAGGAAATGACACAACTCACCTTTGGTTGTTACACAAGTTGTTATAACATCTCATGGGAATCCATATATATGTTGTAGCGCCCCCCTTGAACAACACAATAAACCTTGGTTAAACCTTGTTGTAGATGCCCCCTAGGTTCCAAGATTTGGCATACAAATGATCATGCCTCAGTGCTAAAATATCAACACCTCCAAACAAAAATATGATCACCCTTTTCTTTGAGAACAATATATGACAAAGTTCTCAATGGAAAATTGACCTCTTCCTCTAGCAATATGGATTTAAAAAAAATTGGATCTACAGCAATGTAACTTCACCAAAACCCCAATCTTCGCAAATAGACAAATCTACCTACTCCAATGAATGCACATGGAAGATTTGAGTAATCTTACCTACCAAATGGCTAGGGTGGAATATTTCACCACTAAAAATGGATTAGATAGGGTGGCTAGTCTCACCATCGAAACTATTCAAACAAGGGTTTCCTCCAAACTCCAAAAGCTGCAAGAGTTCTCCAAACCAATAGGTAAAATTATCATCAACATAATGAGAAAATATGATCCCTATCTCTCTTTTATACCCCCTTTCACATTTTTCCCCTTGATTGACTTTTAATTCATCTTTAATATTTTCTCACAAAATCACTTTATTAATTTAATAAACCTTTTTTACTCCAAAATGTGATTTATTTGACTTTAAATCCTTTTCGTCCACTGCAAGTAAATTTTTTATCATCTTAAACTTTATATTTTTTTGTCATGATTCCAATGAGCTATTACACTAAGGTGTCCCCTCAAATAATACGATCTAAATAATACCTTTAGTGTATTTAATTAAAGTATTCTCAATAATAACCCAAAATTATAAAAATCGTCAAATGTCATGGAACCAAGAGAGAATTGTGCAAAAATTATACATGTAACGTTCATCTAGCCTCGTAGTTGGGTACCATGCTCTATTACCAATCTGTAATGTTACTACGCTATAATACCAATTTGTAATGTCCA
>JASDQU010736249.1:1413-67032 GCA_032191745.1 Picea mariana
TTGTAAATCATTTATGTCCCTACGCATTTCTTCACCTTCATCAAGAGTCCAATTAGGATTTTCTGGAGGCTTATTTGGTGTAGGAGGTCCCTTTTTGGGTGGCATGTTGGCTAAATATCACTTTTGAGTCTTGATTTTGAGGTGGTTCTGCTAGACAATATTTATTCTATTATATATCCCAAGTTTCATCCCTTATGGGTATGGAACTTTCCTTTAGGTAGTTATCTAATATTTCTTCTCTGCAATTCCATAGGTCTGATCAAAATTGGATGTGCCAAGTGGAATTTACGGTAACTTCCTCACAACTTGCCGATTTTTGGCCTTTCCAGGAGATCTCACTTGTATAGAATGCCCCGCACACAATAATTGATATCAAATTCTGAAACTCGCACCCAAAATACTACAGACTGTCCACGATCCAATGCAACCATTCCCACTCAATTTGGATACTCTAGGAAGAAGTTATGATTGTTTTACCTAGAACACCTTCTTGAGACTAGTCAATAGGGCTAGCCAGATACCCTATCTTACATAGGGTGTATCTACAAATTTAAGATGACCCAGAATCTGAACGTTTTACCAAAGATACAATACTAATTTTTGTAAATGGTCTCCAGAGGGCAGGGTCTGAAACATTACAGAAAGTTTTTTATAGAGAAAATGCCTCAATGACTCATTTCAGGATGATTCCATAAACCTATATTGTACGGTCTATATCTCCGAAATTATAAGGCCTCAGGAGCTGAATTTTGAACCCAACGTACCTTGATCCGTCTACTAAATACCCTCCAAGAGGTTCCTTCTGAAACGTTGTAGAAAAAAAGTTATAGTGAAAATGCCACGGTGTCTCAGATGTAGCAGCGAAACCCCAAGACCTTGAGCTCTGATACCATATGTTAAGAACCAAGCATCAATATAGCATAGAAAAACCTCATGAAAATTACTCAACGCCTTGAAAAAGAGATAATTTCAGATAATAAGCCTCTTCAAGGGGGAAACCTCATTTTACCCCACTTAAATGTTCAAGTACAAGATGATTCAAAATGAAAATGTCTCCTTGGTATATATAGGAGACTAGGAGGTATAATTACAAATAATGGCCTAAAGTCGACATAATTAAAATAACATTACTAATCTAAATTACAACTAATGGCCTAGAGCTGACATAAATAAAATAGCATTACTAATCTAATATGCCCCAGTTAAGGGGTAGAGAGCCAATATTAGGGCTTAACATAGGGCCAACCTTTTAGAGGTTGACACCCCCCCAAAAACCAAATTAAATGCATATATAAAGAATTAAAAGGCAAAAGGAGGTAGTTTATACTTACTTGGTCTAGACGGATGGTCATTTTGTCCACTGTAGCTCCCAGAATCACCACTTTTACCAAAGGGGGTTTTTTGCTCCAAAGTCAATTTCCAAATCAGCAATGGCGATAATGAGCTGCCAGCTTCTATTTATAGACTTTTTGGCCCCCTTTTTGTTTCTTTTTTGGCCCCCCTTATCATTTTTTCTGAATTGAAAACCATTTAGAGTGATTCAAGAGTTTCTATGGAAAGTTATGTTTAGGTATTAAGACATTTTTTTGGAGTTTTGGGTCACTTTTGACGGTCCATGGGTAAAAATATCAGATGGTCAACTTGAGCATATAAGTTAGGTTTCCACCCCTACTTTTGTATCTCGTTGTCTTTATCCCTTTTCCATAGGATCGATCTCACCAGGTTGCGACAAAGAACCATCATTGCTACTTTAGAAGTGTCGCAATTTTGTGGTAGAGCTTACCGGAACATGGATGCTCTAGGTAGATCCTGGTTGCATTATGGTGTCCATGCTATCACTAATGACTGTAGGCTTATGAGTCCTTTTAGTTTTTCCTGATTACGAGTTTGAGCCTCATTTGCATAACACTTTATCACTCTAGTTGACCTCACCCTCGGGACTCCCAAAACATAACGGGTCTTCTTTTAAGCCCTTTTCAGACCCTCTAAACATGAAAAGATTTCCAAGCGATCTTGTGGCATTTCACGCTCATTAAACTGAAATTTGAAGTCACATCTATCCAGCAGTAGTTTACCCCTTTTTCGGTCCAGATGGCCAACTGTACGAACAAAGATATACTCTAGAAGCTCTGGTCCCCTATAAGAGTACCCTCAGGTATAATTTTACCCCTTTTTTAGGCCCGAGGGACTAAATTTATGAAAAAGGAACCCCCACGGAGTCCATAGTTAAGCTCTTTTCAGACTCCCTAAAATTGAAAAGATCGTCGAGTGACCTTATTCTTTCACACTTGTTAAAATGATCCAGAAGAACGTTCTTGTTGGAGTCCATAGTTAATCTTTTTTCAGACTCCTTAAAAATGAAAAAATGGCCAAGAAATCTTGTCTTTATCACACTCGTTAAAATGGTTTTGAATAGATGTCTTGTCGGTGCTAGTTTACCCCTTTTTCGAACTGACTAGACTACCTCCAAAAAAGGTACCCCATTGGAGTATCCTTTTACGTTTTTCAAACTCTCTAAATATGAAAAACCACCGAGCTTACCTTCTCTGGGCTCGTTAAAATTACATCAAAGGACATTACCATTGTGTGTTTTATTAATCGCATTTGCATACCCATGTCTTTGGCCTAATGGTGGCTCCATGTTGCTCTCAACTGAACCATCTGAAGCATGCCTTATACACAAGCCCTGTAGCACTTTGCCTCTGCGTCTTGACAACTTTGGCCCCTGGAGGAATTTTCCAGAGTGTACTTTTCATGCATATGTCCCTTTTCCCTGAGCATCCCTATGTTCTGTGCACTTGGAACTAGTATGTTTGTGACACTCGATCCTCCTTTGTAATGTAGTATTCTTTTATTCTTTTTCAAGCTTTTCAACATTATTGAAAAAGACAAAAAAAAAATCAAATATACCCCAAAAAGAGGAAGGGAAAAGTATTTTCTTTTTATTTGGCAGCACAATGAGTCTCCCTTGGACAAAGCACATCCTTCCGTTTGTTCTCCAAGCTCTAGGATTTAATACAACCTTAGGAGGTTGTTCTCGCTACATAGAGTTGTGTCCTCCTTAGTTTGGTTATTCTTCCAAACATATGGAGAGTTTGCGTTGCCTCCTGCATCGTGAACTTATGTCAAATGCCATGCTGTCTGAGTCTCATCATTTGTCATGCTATTGCCCAAGGGAAGTTCTACCAAGCCCGAGTCGGCCCCTCTTCCGTTTGTCTCTTTCCCTCATGCCCGTTCATCCTCAAAGTCCAATCAAGTCTTTTTTCAAAATCAATGAAGCCTTCAATCTGATCATCAAGATTCTCTAGTCCATGATCGACGAGTTGTTGAAGACCTCTGGGTAGTGAAGTCGTACACTCATATTACACTCCTACCCAAGTTTTGAAGATTTTGAAGTTGTTGCTCGAGCTCTGAAGACCTCATCTCCAACCATCAGGCCTTATCAGCTTCTAGAAGATGAATACTCTACATGTATATCTTTTTGATTTCGAGATGTAGCTCCACTATGTATTGCTCGCGGATACACTTTATATAGTTACATGACATGGATCTACAATGTATTTGATTGGTAGCCATGATTTTATTTCATCCCGAGCATGGGTATGCCCGCCCCAGTGAGACAATTATTATTTTGCAGAAGGCACCTCTCAATTTCTGATCCCTGGGCTCACTTGTTTGGAACGTTGGTGAGGATTGTTAATGTATTTCGACCATCAGATGCTCTTCTGACCTCACACATTAGGGGGCATCTATTATAACCCTAATTTGCACTAGACATGCTTACCTGGCATCATGCCATCTCAGATTCCTTCTTTGCCAAAACACTACTAAACAACTCTTCTTAAAGAACCCTTTTATAAAGGCCCACACCCCTGCTCCATTATTGCACGCGTGTACATGCTAGATGACCCAAGACAACCCGCGTGTACCTACAAAAGTACGAAAAAAGGAAATTTGCTGACAGAACACGCAACTTTGGGTAAGTTAACTAAACCTTTCGACCATGCATAGCCGGTCATTCGACCAAATACCTAGCTCCTTCTAACCTATAAAAGAAGGGGTAGGGGTCCCATTTGAAAGGAGGAGAATCATAGTAAAGAAACTATACCCGATTAAGCATTCCCTTTGTCCCAACCTTTAGCCATCCTTGTGCAAAGAGAAGTCTAGAGAAAAGCAATTAGAAGATAGTGGAAGAAGAGCCCATGACCATGATCGAGGAGCAGTAGCTAACTTTATCATTGTAAGGTATCATTGTGAAGTTAATAAAAGAATTGTTTTTCTCGTCCTGCCATATGAGATTGTCATTATTGGAATATTGATTGTATGATTGATTAAATCTCTAACCCGTTAGTTCATAGATCAAATGCATGTGGAGTTCTTTGTTTGTCTTTAGTGAATGCAGGTCAGCATTGGGAGGAGAGTTGCAGTCAAAGAACAACCAAGTGCGAAAAGGGATTGACATCAATCACGAAAAATAAGGTACATCAACTTAATCTCTTGAGCCTTGTATTTACATATGAGTAATGGGGGTTTAGGCATGGGATGATGGTAAAAAGTAAGAATCTTTAGGTCATTTTTGCATGCATGATAGAACCCTTAGTGGTAGTCCGTAGGAGGGATTTCCCACCCACAACAGTGCTACATAATGAGTTTTGTGTAAGAGGGGAGTTTTGGGAAAAAGAGCCCTACATAGTTCAACCCCCCTCTCATTGTAGTCGGTGTGTCCAACATATATATATATTTTAATTAAATGTTTTTTACAAATTTCCATTAATCATCTCAAAATCAAATATTTTTTAATAATAATTTTGATTTTTATATTTTTGTTATTGCGTTTTGATATAATGATTTCATTAATGTGGTATCCAACATATTACACCTCTATTATTTGTAAGACTTTAAATCATCCATATATCAATTAATCAACAACACAACATTTTACAACATTCAACAATGTAATAAAATAAGAAACTCATTTGATTATATATGAATAAGAGACCCATTGTCATACAAAATGGGACAACGTAAAGGTCCAAAATAATCAAAATGAAACCAATATGTAATTGTTACACTTATTGGTAAAACATTCTCATGCAATTGGGACAATATGTCTAGTACATTAAAAAAAATCCATGATTTTCACATACAATATTCCAAAACATACAACTTGCAGTAACATTCAATTATATTGATTGTCATTCATTAGTTGAACTATTGTCATCACTCGAGATACGTGCATGCCTCATTTATTCATCACTTATAGGCGATATTGTACTTTGGTTATATAACTTAATGTTTTATTTATCGACTTGTTTGTTATGTTTCACATCTTCATGTTCCATCTACATATATAGAAATAAAGTGTAATAACTATACCTACATTTATATATAGTAGAATATACATGATTGTGTAAATAAAAAAAAAACATACCATAGCAATGAGTTCATCATAAACAATACACATTGTTTCGAAGTCATGCTGATGTCGTCTCTCAAAATATCTTATGTTGGATACACTCTGTACTTCATTTCCCGCATGTTTAATATGACATCACAAAGCCCAATCGATATAATTAATATAAATGTTTCTTTTTGTTCCATTAATTATAAAATAAGTGAATTTAAATAATATATTGACTTACAAATTGTTCAATTAAACCTTGATACTTCAACATATACTCGCAACCCATGCTTAACCCAATGCCAATAAATTCATTGATTGGCTCTTCTTGGTATGTTAGCACCTATTAAAAGACATACATGGACAAGTGTAAATTAATAATTTAAATACAAAGATCAAAACAAAAATGAAATCTTAAGCAAAGTCGAAAACATAAGTACTCACAAACTTTGTGATCAACCCTTCTATTCCTCTTCATCTTGTCTTATGTGTTGAATGGGTGATCTGAATTTTGTTGAGAAAAAAATGAAGGTAGAGATATAACAAAGAAACAAACAAATATATTGAAAGAAACACAATAATACAATTGAACTCATATTCTATTAATGACTGTCTAAAATACAAAAGTTTGTAAAATGCAAAGCACACAAGCTAGATAGAATGGTGGTAGCTTATCTCTAAAGATAGATATGGGATGACTATGCTCATTCACAAGAAGTCATTTACAATGAGGCTCCAAAGGAATTTTTAACATAAAGTATTCATGAGAAAACCCTAAACATCCAAAAACCAAACCCCAGAATATGAAACACCAAAAGGTTTGTGGGCCTCAATAGGGGTAGTTGATATGTCAACTTCACAAGGGTGTAACTTTTGCATACGATCTATTTAGGACACTTGGTACCTCGTTAGAAAAGTCTAGATGAGAATTATACATTATGAATGGCCTAGTCTAGAACCTTTATCTATGGACTAGGCGCTTCTGGGAAAAAAAAATATCATTTTGGGCCTCAAAACAACTTTGGAAGTTCAGGACCCAAAAAAACATAGAACAATTGCCAAGGTGGAAAGCTGTGTTTTGAGCTAGTGGAAGAGGTGGGTGGCGAGTAATATCCACCTGAATCATTCCTCCCCCTTTAGGAATCAATGGTCCCCATTGCATCAAGTTCACGTGGGAGATAGAGAAGTTGTTGTTGAATCTAAACCTTGATGATTTGCTTGCCTTGTTGAAGAAGTTGTTATGCTTAGCTTGTTGAAGGATGTCATGAACTTGTTGTTGGAGGGGTTGGATCTGTTCAATCAATCTAGTTGCATGATATTCCTTGGCATTGTGGAAGAAATCTGTTGGTGAATATGCAACATGAAGATTTATATCAATGCAGGCTAATAGTTGGAACCCTAAACACACCTAAAAAGGGTTGTGGCCAATTAAGCTATGTAGGGATTTGTTATAGCTTTGCTCGACTGGGCAGTGCAGAAGCACCCCTATAGGTGAAGCAAGAATATCTTTGTGCTCTTCTACAATCTTATCGACCTACTTCTATTGGATAGAAAGGTCTTGGGCTGAGCTTGTAGTGGTCACAGTGTCTTTCCATTCACCTTTTGACCGAATCATGAAGAGGCTAAACTTTTTGGCATGAGAGATAACTTTGGGACACTATTTTTCTCCAAAAATAGTCAGAACTACCTATGGTACCTTGTAGATATGAAACCCTAGAGTAACGATGACACTATAGGGTCAATACTCATAAACAACATGACACTTCCACATATATAGCTGGCCTAAAAGAACATCACAATTTTTCGGTGGGGAAACATCACACTATACCTCATCCTTGAAGGGATTGATGTCGTAGGATAAGTGAAACTATTGGATGATGCAGAGATCTCATCCCTGGCGAAACCAACTGATGTTGTATGGTTGCAAGTGTGGTGTTGATGATAAATCCAAATTCTTGATGACCTCTGTTGATATTAAGTTCTTTTGGCTTCCACTATCAATAATGAAATTCAGTGGGGTACCCTTCACCCACATATGTGAATGGAAGAGGTGTTCCCCCTCCTTAGGCTCCTTCGGTTCTTTGGGATGGATTGTTGTGATCACGATGGTGGAAGTGGGTTCTACATTGATGANTTTTTTTTTTTTTTTTTTCTGAATTAGATTTTGAGTCGGGGTTCGGTTCTTTGTCTTTGAGTTGGGCACCAATGTCTATTTTGAGTGACATTCATCGGTGTTGTACTAAGGGATTTTGCAGAAGTCACACTAATTTCCAGTGTCCTTCATATTATCGTTACCCTTCTTTTCCTACATATTGGAATAGTTTTCTTGAGATTGATTATTCTGTGAGTCGGGGTCGCCTTAACCATACTTCGATTGCTGTAGATTTTCAGACTTGAACTCCCATTTGTTCTCCTGATTAAATTTTTGCTCGATTTTGTCAACATATCAATAAGCAATTTCCAATGAAAATATTTCCAAAAACTCCATGGATATTTGGATGTACCTATGTACACCCCCATGATATTTTAGAACTAGATTCCACTCATAGTCTTTGATACCCAGCTTGTTGCGCAAGGTATGGAAGGTATTTGTGAACTTTGACACTATTTGGCCAATCTCTTGACGCAGTGTAGTCCATCTTCTGTATTGCTCATCATATTTTCCAACAAATTAATATTGTTCCTTGATGTCATCCATAAAAGAGTCCCAAGTGGTATCGACCCCAAATATTCCATAATCCTCTATGGAGTTTTTCTAACGGTAACTTTCCCACCAATATTTGACATGGGGGAAAACCTTCAAGAGTGCAAGGAAATTCCCATTGGGATGAAAAGGAAATATGTATTTTATGATATTCCATTTCGGGAGCATCTTAATATTTCTCACTGACTAGATCCCATGCATATATTAAAAAATGTTTCATCTTCTTTATGGAGGCACATATCATTAAATTAAAGCGACACATTGGATGCTAGGAGAGATATTGTTTCTTTGAATACTAAAAAGGGACATTGGCCAAGAAAATAAAGTAGAGGAGAGGTTGGTCACTCTTGGTCTTTTAAAGAAGGTGTTGTCCCATTGATTTTGAAGAAATATGATCTTTCTATGGAAAATGATTTTATAATCGATGTGAAGGAACCTTCTTTATACAGTTCGACTCTACATTGTTTCTTTACTCTAGAAGGGAATTTGTCAGGGTTTAAATTACATGACCATCTGAACCTTCTAAGAGTATGTATGTCGAATACATGATTCTTCTTCTATAATGTCGGTAAAAATATACTATGCTCTCACATTTTTATGGAAATTAATGATTTGTGTGTCTATTTTGTCATGTCATATCCTTTGCTAATGCATCGTTGTGTGGACCATGACTTCCCCCAGGACCCATGACATGTCATATCGAAACTATCTGCATTTGTACGTTGGATCACATAAAAGGAGATTCGTATGACTAACATAACACAATGGTGTCAAGAGATAGTTGAGATTGATTGTATGTTTGAGAAAGAACTTTCCACAAGTTTTATGGACTTGAAATTCCATCTTCTAATTCACCTACCTAATGAGGTTGAATTAGCCTAGGTTCTCTCATGTCATTGGATGTTCTTCGTAGAGAGGTACATGAAAAAATTGAAGGGGTTTATTCGACAAAAGAAAAAACTAGATGAATCTATGGTGGAGGGGTACTTGGTATATGAATCATTCTATTATGCCAGTGAGTACATCAATCAAATTGTCAATGCAACAGGGGCAATGGTTTGGGATGACCAACAATATGAGGACAAAAGTGAAGGGAAACTACTCCAAACGAATGAAAAATGTGCATGATAAAGAGTAAGTCACTTATATTTTGTCAAAATTGTATTGATCAACTATTTTCACTGAAGTTGATAATATATATTTAATCTCATACTATTCATTTTGAATTCTTGTATACATCAACGAATTTAGAAAATGATGTCATCAATAAATTTGTTATTTACAACGTGGAGGTAACATAACCATGGGTCGGATTGTATGAAGAGAAAAGAAGGAAATCAAATAGTGATAGGAAAGCATTTAGATGGTTGAATGGTAGAAGCATGCCTTATCCTGATCATTTGAAAGAAAATATGCCAAAAATCTTTCACAACAATTGAGTGGTTGACCAAATACAAAAGAAATATGTTGTGTCTGGTCGTTACCCATGTGGAGAAGATCTAAATGAACTAAACATAGGGATCGAGTGTACCAAATCTTAATAACCTCTATGAGTGCCAAATTCAATTTATAATATTACACATTCGAATTGTAACATGTATTATGTTTTTATTAATGCCCAGGTTATTGGACATATGACACCATCCTTGTTCGCATTTTTACAGGTGAATTTGTTCCCATCTATGTGGTCACATGAACATCATTTTCACACTAAGGATGTCGATGATGGGAAAATCAGACAAGATTGTGGAGTGGAGATTGATTTCGACTAATCTATTCATGCTAGCCACCATGATCAAAACCTAATAGAGGGGAATTTAGGTTACATTGGAAAGATAAAAGAGATCATGCAAGTGGACTTATCATCTTTTCAATGTGTTATTTTTAGTTGCAAGTGGTAGGATACCTTCGATCAGAGAAATGTAAAGGAAGATCATAATAGTGGGATAACATGTATTAACTATAAAAAAATATGGGTTGAAACTAAGGAACCTTATGTTTTCCCAAAACACTACAACCAAGTGTTTTTTTACCTAGATGTGTTGGATGGAGATTAGTGGTTTGTATTGAGACTTTATCTAAGATCAAAACATCTTTTTGATAACAACAATATTATAATTCCAAGTGAGGAATATAATTGGGTGATGGCAATGAAGAGTGATATTTAAAAGTTTAATTTCGGCGTTTATATTGTGGATGCGTCATTTTATTATGGGTATCTAAAATTGGCCAATTATGTTTTTTTTTCTTCATTTTATAATGTTAGATATGAAAAATTAACAATAATTTACAACCACCATGTTGAAAATATATTGAATAATAGGAGCATAAAATGTTGTTTTGATATATTTTTATTGTCATATTTATTGTTTATTATATCAAATTTATGGTGTCTTATATTATCATATATTTATGTTAACTTTTTAATTACTAAACATTAATTGAGATATCACAAAGTTGACGACATATTCATATAATATAGTAGTAAAGATATATTTTAGAGTATTTTTATTTTAAAAAAATGATGATCTATTAAAAAATAAAACCTTAATTTTTTTATTGTTTGAAAAATTCAAAATCAAAATAAATATATACCTACTTTGATGGAACTTGTAAGGGAAATTCCAACAAAATAATTTTTTGCAACATCTATGAATTGTGGAATCACAATTGTGGTGTTAGCATTAGCAATCTTACCTAGTGCAACTATCATGGTCTTCACCTATTCTACTCAGTCCTTTAGTTTTCTAAACATATAAACTTATATTAATCATTATTTTTACATTCTCCTTGAAATAAGTGTCAATATAGGAAGGGAATAGAAATTCTAAAAGAGTCTTTTATAGAGCCTAGTCACAAGTAAGGAATTTTTTTATTATTTATTAGGTTTTCATTTTTAAAGTAAGAATCCAACTTTTACTAACCAAGTTGTTACCATGGAAAACAAAGATTTATATCCTAAAAAAACAAGGAAACCATCATATAACTCATGGACAATTAATACACTTACAAAAACAAAAAGTGATAAGTGATAACAAAACCACCAAAACATTAAAATGCATGCTAATGCAACAATACAATCCTTTTGTTTATTGTGAATATATCAATGCATCTATACCCATGTTACATACAATCATTACGTCAAAGATGAGGACCAAGTCCTATAACATCTACATTTATTAATATTTTTAAATATCAATATAAAATTAATCTAATCTAATATTCTTTTAACCTTGACACATTAACTATTTTCTTTACTAACCAAATTTAATATTTACATTTTCTTATGAGGAGATTCATAAAATTGGCGGTAGAGCAAAAAATCATAAAATCATTTAAAGCAAATTGTGTATATTAAAATTCATTTATCTTAATGATTTTGTTTTCATGTTTAATAATTTAAATTTAATTAATTATCATTTTTAAATAATATATATAATTATGAAATATATATATTTTTATATATATAACTACTATAAATTTAATTATGAAAAATTATTTTAACATTATTGTTAAAATAAATGGAAAAATAACATTTCATAAGAATAATCATTCAAATTAATTTTTTCATTCATTAACCAAATCCAACATTTGCATACATTTTAATACAAAATCAACAAAATATAATACTTAATATACTTTTTTAATAGAAGATCCATAAAGTTAGTAATGGAGTTAAAATTTGTAAAACCATTTCATCCTAAAGTCTTATTAGTATATACTATTTATATTTAATAATGTAAACTTAATTAAATAAATTTAATATATTATAATAGTTGAATAATATAAATTAATCAAATCTTTGGAAAAATAAAATACAAGAATTGTGATTTTAGTAAACAATTATATTATAAATTTGTCTTGTAATTTTTGAATAATAAAAATTAATAAAAGAACATAATTATTACATCATCATTATTTTTCTTGTTTGGAAATAGATCAATGATTTGCGGGATTAGCCCGTGGTCTAAGAAATTGTGACTCAAGGGCATCTTAATCATTAAAATCACTTGGGGATTGTACCCAACCTAGGTCAGACCAACCTTAACATGGATGTATTTTTCAGTGTCTCCTCCCACTGCCATGGAGTTTCGAACCTGGGTCGCCATAAATAAAGAGGCCCTTTGAAAACAATCATGCCAGTGGAATTTGACTATTACATCATCATTATTAGTGAATAAGTATATCATAATGTTAGTGAATAATTATATCATAACATTATTATTACAATATATAAAAAAAAATACGTAATTATTCAATTCACAATCATTTCACTCATCATATTTATGTATTTTTGTTTGTAAACATCTTTAATCAATATGTTGTGTCTTGCTGGACAATACAAAATTCACATTGAAGAATATTTAAACATTATATGACATTAGTGGTTATAATTTTTTGCAATCACAATCCAAATTAAACGATTTCATAAAACTAAAGTTAAACATTATATGGAAAATCTAAATTAAAATGAATGATATATCTCAAATTTAATTTAAAAATAGAGAAATCATTAGCGTACTCGTAATGCATTTTATAAATTAAACAACAACAACATCAACATGATATGAAAAAACATTATATACATGACCGATATAGATGTCAATATACATGCCAAATATACATCTCATAAAAATAAATAAACATGTCATATATACATCTCAAGTCAAATATACAACAATCAATATACATGTGACACAAACCCCCCTGCTCCTCCCAGGGTCTGCTCGACCTCCCATTCAAGGAGCGATTAATTTGGAGTCGAATTGACTCTTGGGATTCTGCTGAGCTCCCCAAAAAATATACACAAGCCCCCAATTCCAGCCACGGGTCTAAGAAATAGACCCACGGGTATTCTCCTCGGTGGTTTTTTTTTTCTTTTTTAAAAATTTAAAAGACAGATGCTAACCCCCCTCTGCTAGGCCCTTTTCTTCATATGACCTCTGATAAGACCTGGGGATTAACCCAAAGGTGATAATATTTCGGGGTTAGGAACTTATGGTGTCAAACACTATTCCAAACTCCCGAAGTGTCCTGTAGTCGAAGCTATGGATCAGGCTCCACCTTCCCTCCTTCAAATCAACGGTCGAGATGTGTCTTTCCTTCGAGAGATTCAGGTGACTCCGGGTCAACATTCCCTCTTTCCTTTCTATCGGAGTTATCTACCTATGAATACACGATCTTTCGACACATGTCTCTTCCATGATCGAGGACTATGGTGAACTCTAGCCTTTAGGCTTCGAAAGTTCTTATGCCAATTCAAAAGATTTTCCTCGAAGGGTCCTTCCTTCGAATGCATGAATCTCTGACATGTGTCCTCTCCAACATCGACAGTCACGATGGAATTTTCCTTCTGACGCAGACCTATCGGCCCTCAGGCCAAAGTCCACTCACAGGATCGTTCTTATCCCCTTCAAGCCAAATCGACTCTTTCGGATTCCCTGCTGGAATCTACTTTCAAATCGATCCACAGGTCCTTTTTGCAACTCGCAATCTCGTGAGTTCGCAAGTCGTGACTCCCAACTCTTCCTCTCCAATCTTGCGATACCGGGATCGCGAAATGGCTACAACTCTTCCTTTGTCAGTGCCCTCCGTGTGTGACCACTAGCTAGACTTAATTACTAGCACCTCTCACTACTCGCCATTTCGCAAGTTTCAACGTCGATCCCTCGTGCTCTTACTTCAAGAATTCTCGATATGCGAGAGTCAATGGAGTGTTGACCCCTTCCACTAGGTGACGTGTGTTCACTTGTCGATTTTCCTGGGCCCACCTTGTGGTTCTACCACGTATTTCCTCCGTAACTTGGCTCTTAGCACTTTGCGAATTCTGATGCCGAAAGTGACTCCCTTCAACCTCTGAACCCTCGAATGCATGAAATGCGATGGGGTTCCTAATCCAACGGTCCTCCCATTATCTAGATCCAATGGTTATCCTCGCTCCTCGATATTTCTCCACTCGCGACTTGGAGCACCCAAGTTTTTGGCTCTCACCCTGCAAACCTCCGAGTTCGCGAGATCTTTCGATCTCTGCCACCTGTCCTCCTCCGATGGACGACTTTGATTCTCTCGTGACTTCACCACTTGCGAAGTCAAAGGACTTCCTCTTCTAAACCCCGATGTCCGAGTCCCTGATATGGGTGATCTCGCGGCACATGTCCTTCCAATCGGACGGCTCAGATTCTTTCACGGTTTCACGACTTTGGGACTTTCAGAACAAAAGTCTCGACCTCTTATCCTCAGATATGCCGAAATGTTGAAATTTTGACACGTCGTCAATGCAGGTCCCACGATGGAACTTCCCGCCTTCTTGGAGTTTCGGATCTCACGATTTCATGAATCCTGATGCTAAACTCTCGGTTCTTCAACCCTTGAAACCCCGAGATGTGATTATGTGAGTGATCTAACGACCCCTGTTGGCTCAGATCCTACGGCTCTATTCTCCCCTAAGCTTAAACTAAAAGAAAAAGCACTCACCGTAATCCTCCTTGCTCCTCTGCAAGATCTGACGGTCCTCGGGATTTCGCGAATTCCCCTCGGAGAATTCCGACCGTCCAAAGCTTCCTTGACAATTCCTATGAAACGAACACGGTATCCCCTTACGGAACTTATCTACTTGCAAGTAACTTTGCAACGTCTCCCCTTTGAACGCTTCAAGGTACTAAACCTCCTGAGCTTTTCTTCGACAGCTTCGAAGATCCTATCCCTCCTGAGATTGATTGAAAAATCCTCAAGTTCTTTGGGAAAATTTCCTGCCCGCACTCCTTGCGGCACTTCTTCAAATACACTCCAAGTATTTGAATTCTTAGACTCTATGCACTCTCTTTGCTGCAGCAGTCTTTTAACAATTTCCTCAGGTTACAAAATCTGAGACTTCACTTGGCCTGCACACTCCTTGCACAACTCCTGTGCTTAACTTGCACTTTTGCAAGAATGAGAACAATGTTATCCCTCCTGAGCTTTCAGAGACGAACTCTGACTTCTGTCAGCGCACACCTTGCGGACAATTTCGTTGCACTCCTTGCAGGAAAGCTCTTGCTCAGATAGAGAAACAATTGAAACTCATTCTTTACTCTCCCTCACTTCAGATTTCAGACATTAAATATGAAATCGTACATTCATGCACCAAAGAAAATGCATAACAGAGAGTAAACAAGCATATATCAATCAGCATATACAACACAGAAAGCAATTGGACACCATGAGTCTGAACTAAAGATCTTTGTATTAATCCAGAACTTTTGTACATGGTTTTTTTCTACACAGCTCTCTGCTTCTGCTCTCCTGTGCTCTGTTGATTGATTATGCTAATAATGTTACAATGATACAAGTGAGGGTGTCTATATCTGTTTTCCCTCCGGCTCCTAAAACTGTCTAATCTAAGAATTCAAAGCTACCTACTTACATTTACTAGCATAAATGCCTCTTAGTCCTTTAGACGAGAGCGTGACGCTCAAGGTATGATTACAATCTACAAGTATGCCTTTTCTTAATTGTTTCATTTACATTTGGCGTATCAAACTTCAAAACATTTCAAACAAATTCATCATGTGCCAAAATGCGTTGGTGCTTGCCCCATGCTTGCTTGTTGTTGGCGATGCTCCTGCATCACCTTCGGGCTTTGGGACTTTGTGTTTCACTACATGAAATTTTCCCCGGAGTGCCTCTCCTCCATAGTGAGGATCTAGCACCATGTGTCCAAACTGGATCCGATGGTCTAGCTCTCTTCGGGGTTTCGGAAGTTCTGGATGCTATACTAGTTCCCTTGCTCCCGAATATCCTTCCCCTTAAAGGATTCTAGTCACTTTCCCTTCTAAGATTAAATTCTGAGGTATATGAGACCTCGAACTACTCTTCATTCATTCCTTTTGTACTGTAAAATGTTTGGGCTTAGTAATTTCCTAGGTTTCCTTTCATGATGTTGATGGTAGCTATCTCTCCTAAGCTTGTTCCTCCAAGGTCTTTAAAGTCTTGGGCGCCCGGCTTGGAGTCTTGAAACTCCACAACACTCAATTTTCTTTCTCTAAACAATGAGTATGAAAACGATTATGCCTGCGCACTCCTTGCGTGGCTCTGTGTTTACTCTACATTGCCACTATCAAAGGTCCAATGTTATCTCTCCTAAGATTCTCTGAGTTAAACTTAACTCTGTCAACAGACTCCTTGTGGACAAATGTGCACTCCTTGCACGATTTCTCAGAAAAGAAACAATTGAAACTTATTCTTACTTCACAGAATCATACATTTAACCATAAAATGCACTTGCAAACATAAGAACAAGTATAAAAAGAGAATTTAAATGAACATAAATCCTACCATTCACTTAGATAAACACAATAACAACAACAACCAATATTTGGATCAAAGATTTTATGTTCTATTCATTCAAGTGATAAAATACATAGATACCGATAGTCCTCCACTACTTCTTCAACAAAACATGTACAATTCTCTCTCTGGTTCTCCACAACAATGGCTCTCTCTCTCTCAATAACAACTATTACAAAATGAGCCACCCCCCCAACAATTGAACAAAGAAAAGAATAATATACATGAAGGGGATTTTCGAGTCTTCCCTCATTCCTACCTACTGCTCTACTATCATATTAATGAGCATTTACAAAACAGATCAGAGCTAAGATCGAGATATGTACCTCCTATCTATACATTAAAGAGATTACAATACAAAAGGATCTTTGGGGATGGCCTCAGGCTCCATACATTTATTACACTTATTTTCATAAAATTCAAAATTCAAAAAGGTGTGCTCTCCTTCGTACAGTTCAAACCATCTTCAATCATGCACTGGGTGATGTGTTGTCTTCCCTCTTGTCCTCCTTTTAATGCGGATAAGGATGCTCTTGCATCATACAACCATGGCCAAATATTCATGGACTCCTTTTCATGAGCTCCTGTACCATTTTTCCTTTCTTCTAGATCTCTTCTTCACTTACCTATCTTGCATCTTCTTCTGGATCGCCTTTCCACTTAACCAGATATTCCAAATAACTCTTTCTTCTGGTTCTTTTGTTGATCCTCTAATCTAAGATCTTCCCCATCTATGTATTTTCTGCTATAGGCATTTTTTTCCCATCGGATCTCCTTCTGATTTTATGATCCTCCTATTTCATCTTCCCTGTAAGGATACAAGTCTGCTACATTAAAAATGGGTGATATTGCTACATTGTTTGGTAGCTCTATCTCATAAGCATTTGTTGCAAACTTCTTAAGGATCTTTCATGGCCCTATATTTTTCATTTTGAGCTTGTTATATGCTCCCCTTGGGAACCTCTCCTTTCTCAAATGAGCTAAAACTTGATCTCCAACTTCAAACTAAAGCTCTCTCCTATGGTGATCAACTCCATTCTTGTATTTCTTGTTGTTTTCTTGTAGCTAATCCTTAATATCACCATGAATTTTTTGCATCTCTGCATCCAAATATTCATCTCTTGCACTTATGAATTCATTTTGTCCCAAATCTCTTAACTCTAATATTCCCCTTGGCTACATTCCATACGCAATCTAGAATGGAATATTTCATGTGCTCCCATTTGGTGAGTCATTGTATGCAAATTCAACTTGTGGCAGAATCTAATCCCATTGGTTGTTATGTTTAGTAACTAAGCTCCTTAGCAAATTATGTAGACTTTTGTTCACCACCTCAGTTTGTCCATCTATCTAAGGATGATATGTTGAGCTAAAGGACAAATCTATCCCCAAATTTTTCCACAACGTTCTCTAAAAATGACTAACAAATTTGGTGTCCTTGTCTGAGACGATGCTCCTAGGCAACCCATGTAGTCTTACAATTTCTTTAAGAACAAACTTGTTATGTGTGTAGCATCATTTGTCTTTTGGCATGGTATAAAATGTTCCATTTTAGAGAATCTGTCAACTACCACAAATATGGAATCTGTTACTCTCTAGGTTCTTGTTAATCGCAACAAAAAATCCATGCTGATAGCATCCCAAGGCATATCTGGAATAGGCAATGGATGATAAATACTAGTGTTCTATTGTCTCCCTTTGGAATATTGGAAAACTCTACTTTTTTTCACAAAATTCTTCACTTTAGATCTCATACCTGGCCAATAATATGAACTACTCAATTGTGCAAATGTTTTATCATGGCCAAAATGTCCTGCTAGGGCTCCACTATGTTTTTCTTTCAATAGGTTGTCTCTCCTCGAGAATTTTGGTATGCACAACTGGCTACCTTTGAACAACAGTCCATACTAAATTAGATATTTTTTCCATGGGATTCTTTCCCTTAGCAAAGGATTGTCACATGCCTCATAATCCTCTTTGAAATCTAGATCTTCTTGGTACATTCCCTCAAAGTGTTCAAACCCCAAGGTTTCCATTTGGAATTCCTGCATAAACAAGCATCTCCTACTCAAAGCATATGAAACTTTGTTTGCACTCCCACTGATATGCTTGATGACAAAAGTAAAATTCTTCATAAAATATACCCACTTTGCATGCCTTTTATTTAACTTTTCTTGTCTGGAAATGAACTGTAGAGTTTGATTATCACTGTACAACAAAAATTCCTTGGGAATAAGATAATGCCTCCACTTCTTTAAGGCTTGAATCACTGCATAAAAATCTTTGTCATATGTGGAGTATTTCTTCTTGGTATCATTCAACTTCTCACTGAAATATGCAACATGTTTGTTATCTTGACTCAAGACTGCTCCAATTGGTACTCCACTAGCATCACATCTTCCCTAAAATGTCTTTCAAAAATGTGATAGAACCATAATTGGTTTTTTTGTGATCTTACTCTTTAATATCTTGAAGCTCTTCTCAACCTCTTATGTCCATTTAAAAGACTTATGTCTTTTCTTCACATTTACTAATATTGGTGCACATATACCACTGAAATTTATGATGAATTTCCTATAGAAACTTGTTAATCCATGGAAACTCCTTACCTCAAATATGCTCCTTGGTGATGGAAAATCTCTAATAGCCTTTACCTTTTTTGGATCCATCTTCATCTCATTGGAAGAGATCACAAAACCCAAATATATGAGTTATGTCTTCATAAAAGATGAATTCTTTTAGTTTATCAACAACTTCTCTTGCTGCAGTCTCCTCAACACTAGTGCCAAGTGTCTCAAGTGTTCTTCTTCGGTTTCACTGAAGACTAGTATATCATCTAGATATACAATAAAAAACTTACCTATAAATTTTTTGAGTACTTCATTCATCGATATCATAAATTTTCTTGGGACATTCATTAATCCAAATGGCATAACAAGCCATTCACAAAACCCTTCATTTGTTTTGAATGTTGTTTTCCATTCATCTCATTCTCTCATCCTTATCTGATGATAACCACTTTTCAGATCTATCTTGGAAAAATGACTTGCTCCACTCAAGCAATCCATCAAATCATCCGTCCTGGGAAAATGAAATATATACCTGATGGTGATCTTGTTGATGGCTCTAGAATCTGTAAACATTCTCCATCCTCCATACTTCTTTGTACTCAATACAGTTGGCATTGTGCATGGACCTAAGCTTTCTCTCACCAAACCTTTTTCTAACATCTCTTGGACTTGATTCTTGACCTCTTCATTCTCTTGAGGTGTCAACCTGTATGCTTCTTTGTTTGGAAAGCTATCTCCTGGGATAAGATCAATGTGACGACTGATGCTTATAATAGGTGGCAACGAGCAAGGTAACTCATCCACTACGATATCAACAAAGTTTTCCAACAGTTCTTGAATTTCTTCAGGAAGATCATCCATAGAAGTACATGTAAGGATGACTCTAGGCTTCCTTGCCACATCAAATTGCATCTCTAGCTCCTTCTTGACTTCATTAAAGAGTTCCCTCCCACTCGTGAGAAGTATGTGTGTGTTGGTTTCTTCCTTCACCTTCTTATCTTCTATCGACAACAACATATGTGTTCTACCATTATTCTCAAGGGTGTAAGTGTTTTTCCTTCCATCATGTATGAAAGTTCTGTCAAACTGCCATGACCTTCCCAAAAAAACATGACAAACATCCATGGGAATCACATCACATAAAATTTCATCTTTGTATCCTCCTATTTTGAGTTCAACTTGGCACTGTTTGCTCACAATTACTTGGTGTCCTTTTTGCAACCATGAAAATTTATATGGATTTGGATGTTTAGTAGTCTCCAGCTCCAGCTTTTCCACCATCTCTGTGGACACTAGATTATCAGTTCTCCCACTATCTATAATCACTTTGAAAACTCTATCCTTGGTCTTGCAAGCAGTCCTAAACCGATTGTTCCTCTGTACTGGTGCTTCTACCTCCTTCTCTAGTTTCAAGAGAATTTTCTTCATCATAGGGATCTTCCATCTTCAACAACTTCTGCCTCAATATTCTTTTTTGTACTTCATAAATCTGAGACTCTCTTTATTTTGTATCTTTCTTTTTCTTTGGACACTCCCAAGACATATTCCCTATCTTTCCATAGGCATAACATATTAATTATCCTCCCCTGCCTCTTCCTCTTCATCAAGGGAAAGAATTTCTTCCACCATATTGTCTTCCATGGGAACTTCCTCCTCTCTTTGTATGGCTATGAAACTTTCAAGTATCAACTTTGGGTTTCTGGGCCTTATCATGAACAATTTCTTTACCACTGCTTGGGTTGTTTCCTCTGTTTCTTTGACTTTGTTTAGTTGCCAATTTATCCTCTACTTTCAGTGCAATCTGATAAGCATCTTCAACTTCCCTCATATTCATCATGTTGATTTCATCCTGGATTTCATATCTCAGGACATTAATGTACCTAGAAACCTTCTCATCATAACTCTCACGATGACCAACTTTAATGTTCATCCTATAGAACTCTTCTGTGTATTATTTTACTGTCAAACATTTTTGTCTCAGGTTTTGCAACCTCCTGAACAAATTTATCTGATAGTCTTTGGGTATGAATTTATCCTACCATTCTATCCCAGCTTTTAATTTTTTGTTTTCCTTTGCTTCTCCTATCAGCCTGCAATTCATCCCACCACAGTGTCACATGCCCTTTTAACCTTGTAAAAACATGTTTTACTTTATTCTCATCATCAAATTCTTCATAGTCAAAGTATTTGTCCATTGCTCTTATCCATTCTAGTAATTCTTCCACATCTAAATTACCTTCGTACATTGGGATTTCTATTTTTTCTCTGGCTCCCAATTTGACAACAAATTTTAGTAAGTGTTTGCCTGCAACATATTCTCCTACAGCTCCTTCAGCCTCCATCTCTTCACTTTAAACCTCACTGATGTCACCTACATCTATTTCTCTCCTTTGTGCAGTCTCAATGGCATCTATCCTTGCACAAAGTATCCTCATTTCTTCCTCCATCACTAGATTGGCTACAAGTTTGTCCATGTGTCTTCTTGGCAGCATGGTGTTGATATTTCTCCACAAAGAGATTAAAAAAAAAACTTTGGCTCTAATACCACTTGACGCAAACCCCCCTGCTCCTCCCAAGGTCTGCTCGACCTCCTGGTCAAGGATCGATCAATTTGGATTTGAGTTGACTCTTGGGCTCATGATGATCTCCCAAAAACATATACACAGGCCCCCAATTCCAGCCATAGGTCTAAGCAATAGACCCACAGGTTTTCTCCTCGACGATTTTTTTTTCTTTTTTAAAAATTTACAAGACAAGTGCTAACCCCCCTCCGCTAGGCCCTTTCCTTCATATGACCTCGGCTATGACTTGGGACTTAACCTGATGATGCTAAGCTTTTGGGGTTCGAAATTTATTGCGTCAAACACTATTTCAAACTCTCAAAGTTTCTTGTAGCTTAATCTACAGATCAGGCTCCATGTGCCCTCCTTCAAATCAATGGTTGATATGTGTCCTGCCTCCAGAGGTTCGGGTGACTTCGGGTCAACGTTCCCTCTTTACTTTCTCCCGAAGTACTCTACCTACGAGTACACAATATTTCGACATGTATCTTTTCCATGATCGACGTCTATGGTGAACTTCAGCCTTTGAGCTTCAGAAGTTCTTACACCATTTCATAATATTTTTCCCGAAGGGCCCTTCCTCTGAATGCATGAAACTCTGATGTGTGTCCACTCCAATATCGACGGTCACGATGGAATTTTACTTCAAGCTTCGAAACTTTGTGTTTCATTAAACAAACTTTTCCCTAGAGTGCCTCTCCTCCACAGTAAGGATCTGGCACCATGTGTCCTCCCTAGATCCAATGGTTTATCTCTCTTTGGGGCTTCAAAAGTTATGAATGCTAGACTAGTTCCCTTCCTCCCAAATATCCTTCCCCTTAAAGGATTCTAGTCGCTTTCCCTCATGAGCTTAACTTTTGAGGTATATGAGACCTTGAACTACCCCGCATTCATTCCTCCCGTACTATAAAAGTTTTGGGCTTAGTAATTTCCTATGTTTCCTTCCATGATGTTGATGGTAGCTATCTCTCCTCAACTTTTTCCTCTAAGGTTTTAAATTCTTGGGCACCCGACTTGGAGTCTTGAAACTTTGCAATACTCGACTGCCTTTCTCTGAACAGTGAGTGATTCATCCCCCCTCCTTCCTGGGGTTCAGCGACCTCCTAGTCTTTGGATCATTCCAATAGTTGAGTCATAATGACTTTTTAGGTTCCTGAATGAACCCAGAACAATTATACGCAGGCCCCTTTCCTTCGTTTGGTGCAGGTCCTGTGACACTCGCACCCACTGTCTACGCGTTCTAGCGCTATTCAGTTCATGGGTGCTAGCTCCTTTTCACTAAACCATTATTCATATGTTCCTGGGCCATGCCCTTGTGCTAATGTGTGATTGTGAGCGTGGGCAAGAGTGGTTTCCAACCAACCCACATTTCACCCAGTAATCCTTCTCATGCTGACACATACCCTGTCACTAAAACAGTGGTTGAAATTGTGGCCCACTCAAGGAATATTATTGTTCGAGCATGTCTTGGTCCCGCAATCCCTTATGTCCGTTGATCTCTGCTCCTTTGTTGTCACCTACGATCAATGGTCGCTATCAATCTATGTTCCGCTCTTCTTTCCTCCTTCCAAATGTCTCCCCAGACCTCCACGATCTGTTGACACGTAGTCCGCTCGAATCAATGGTTGTTGCTGACTCCGCATTTCAGGCCTTCGGGAGTTTCAAATCTCAACTCCATTCTCATCTATATGGGAATCTCCTAGAGTGGAAGATCTGTTGTCACCTGTCCCCTTGAATCTATGGCCAGGATCTCCTCCGTGAGTCGGACCTTAGAGAATCTCGATTCTCAACTTTCACAAGCTCCCTTTTCTAAGCTCCCTCTTCACATGTGACTTTGGAACCCTCAACCAGATCAACAGTCCTCAGACTCCCTTCTCGATCAACTATCAAGATCTTCTCCAAGTCTTCAGACTTTCCCTCTTCTGTTTTCTTCTGGAGCTCTGGATCTGGCGCCGCATGTCCTCCTTCACATCGGTGACTTTCGTCTCTTTGGATTTTTGGGCTTTGGAAATCTCAAATGTCAAACTCTTGCCTCCCTATTGCTTTTATCTAGAGTTGATAATCCTCTTCCACATGTCTCCTCCTCGAATTAACGACTGAATTTTACTTCTGGTCTTTACCCGGAGTGCATGGATCTATGCCATGTCTCCTCATGATCTGATGCATACAGATCACTTTGGGACTTTACTCGGGGTGCTCAGATCTTCACCACGTCTCCTCTCCTCGTCCTACAAATCAGATTCACTTTAGATGATTTGACGACTCAGAGCTACTTTGGCTCTCCGGACTTTGGCTATTTCAGTTCTCAAACTAAAACTACAATGAAACTCTCCCCAGAGCTCGTGACATGGTGATAACTGTCCCCTCCCAGATCAATAACTCTCGGCTCTTCATCTCTTCGGGCTTTGGTTGTTTCAAAACTCCAACCTCCACCTCCTTCTGGATCTCTTAGTCCGTTGACACGTATCCCCTTTGGATCCAATGGTCCAGATTTGGTCCGGCCCTTTGGCTTTATGCATTTCGAAAATCTCAAGTTTCAAACCTTGAGATGTTCTCTCTCCCATGCATATGAGCGTTAAGACTTGTGCACCTTCCTTTGATCAGACAATTGTCAATATTTGTTGGCACAGGGGCAGACCTAGGGTTCAACGCTACAAGAGCGCACCAACAAAACCCTAACTATCAACCCTTTTGGCAACACCTGTGAAGCAGATGAAGTCTCACCTAAGGTATGGGCAGGGGTGGTTGCAAGACTCAAGTGTCTGCAACCTTATATGGGACACAGATATGTGATTATATCACTTATAGAGCACTTAGCATCGATCATTCATCAATATTCAGTCCTTATTATATTTTGCAGATAGCACAGAGCATCACAACATTCACTTAGGTCTAAGGTATCTTAGTACTTAGTAACAGTAAAACATATTAGATTCAGTAGATTAGCACTAAGCATCTTCATACATATCAGATTCGTTATTCATACACATCTAATAAGCACAAAGCATAAATATATCCATCTAAATATATCGAAGCACTTAGCAAAAGTAGATATAAGCACAACAAGTCAAGGCACAAAGCATAACACACAAATTTACGTGGTTCACCCCCACCCTGGGGCTACATCCACCAACTCTTCTTATTTATTGTCGTCAACCAGTCGATTACAAGCACAAAGCCGTAGAAACCATTACTTCGCAAAGGACAAAAGATCTACGCAGCCCGCTAGATCCTTCTTCCTTTCCTTTCAGCACAACCCCTTCTATATCTTCACACAGGGACTTGCACTAAGCTCTGCAAGCCTATACAGAATGCACAAAACTCTCGATCAGACAGATCCCTTCTTGGCACTTAGCCTATATCACATAGATACAACACAATCCTCTTCTACTAGATGCCTATATGTTTATTTTTACATTACAAAAGTGGGCCTAAACGTGGGTAAACCCACAGGCCGACATCCCTTTCCCATTACATTGTCCCAAAACCCAAAAAGGGACCCAAAAGTGGGCTGAGATCCCTTGATCTATGCTTTTTCTGGCGCTCCATCTTCAACAGGTTGTCAAAGTCCCAAAAACGGTCAAATATGATCAAGTAACTTCAAAACTTGGTCAAGGGCCAACAGGCCCCCAACACTCACCTGTGACTCGTTCCGAGTCACTCTGGTCTGAGAAATTCTGCCTCGAACATATCGAGCTTAGCTTGAGCTACTTTGACATGCTGTAATGCTACTGCCTCTTGCTCAGTGAACTCTTGGATGAGTGCATCATTAACTGGTCCTTCTAGGAACTATTCTACTTCCCTCACAACTTGTTCAAGTTCTACTCCTTGGCTTTCAACTTTAGTGAACAGTTGGCATGCCTTCTCTTGCATTGGTTGAAGTCGTTGAGAGACTTCCATCACTTTGGCCTAGATCATGTGGATCTATTGCTGGGCTATGCATTGCTCTGGAAACCTCTTCATCCTTTCGACTAGTGACAAGGCCTTTAGCTGCGCCTGTAATGTATCTGCATTTTTCTTTGCTTCTTGGAGCTGCGACTCCAACACTTGTAACTCTGGATTATCTGTGAGGTTTTCATAAGTCTGAGCACTCTTAGAGCTCAGCTTTTTGCACTCCAACACAAGGGATTTTATTCTTCCAATTGTGTTGCGAGCAATTTCCTCTCTTAGGTCTCTGATTTCTTGAGGGGTCTCGGGCACAGTATGAAGTTCCAGGTCTGTGATGCGCTGCTGAAGCTGCTGGATCACTTCTTCAAGCTATGCCACCTGCTGTGGAATTTGTTCTTCATCTCTCACTTCTATGAAGGTCACAGAGCGAAGTGCTCTGTTGACCAGTTCCTTTACTTCTAGCTGCTCTGCGAACAACTACTCCTTTCTATATTGTATATTTGCTTTCTCTTTGTCCCACTGTGCTTGAAGAGAAAATTTTTCTCGTTCGACAACACTATGTTGCTCAACAAGTACTCCCTATACCTATGTCAAAGCCTGGATGGCTTGCACTGTCTCTTCCCGAGCTCATTGAAGGCGAGATTCAACATTATCAACAATCTGGTGCAATTGGGATGGCTCATCTCCTGGTTCTACTATTCCTGCTGTCAGAGGTGCAGTGGAGATTGCGCAACTAGACTAGAGTGCCTGTTGCATTCCTTGGAGTTCAACCTCGATACGATTATACATATTCTCCTACTTTGCCTCCTGCTCCTCTAACACCTCCTGTGAAGAATTGTTCACAACTGCAATGATGAAATTAAAATCATCCAATGTGAGGGTAGTCCGCATCTTGGTTACAGGGGTTCTAGGTTTCTTTCAGGAGGAATATTTTGGAGGTGAAACCTTCTATTTCTTCGACGAGTCTTCTTCGTCCCTAGGTGGTGGTACTTCACCTTTCTGTTGTTCAATTTCTGCACCTTTTATCTCTTCACCATCACCCGATTCGTTCGGTGAAATGGATGCAGTCCTCACAGATGTGTTGTCTACCTCGTGAACCTCTTCAGGATTCTTCATCTTGCTTGGTCCAGGTGTATCCTTCGTAGCTTCTGGGATATCTACGTTAGAAAAATCCGTAGGGTTGGCTGGAATAAGGAGGTTTGTCGACCATTCCTTAGTGATTTCCTCTAAGTATTCCTCTGTTAGCTTGTAATATGACTACAACCACTGCCTGTTCTCATCAGTGCGCATTGTTATATAAATTAAGTGGCGGTCCGCGCTAAACTTCATTAAGGGCCGAAACCTATGGAGGGTATTTAGGGTCATCCGAGGCTCAGACTAGATGGCTTGTTTCAATTGGTTGTAGTAAGTATGGAAGACGGTATTGGATTTCCACTGCTTGTTCATACCATTAGAGTACCACAAGGTACTGAACTTCGTGGCCAAAGGTTCAAAGGGCTCGATGTCGGGGAAGGTTGCACCTTCTGGCATTTCCCATGCAATGAATGTGATTAGGATGAGAAGCCAGCTAAAGTGGAACTCATGCCCTTGGTCTTGTGACTCTCTGCAATCAAGCTCCAGTTGGTTTACAAGGTACTGCGCCAAATTCATCTGTAGTCCCTCCACGCACTTTCCTTTGAGGTCAATTACGAATCTATTCACTTGGGTGGGCCGGTTCTTGCAAACTATCTTGCCTGCAATCAACTAAAATGAGGCGCATTGCACTGTTCTGGATAGAGGTTACCTTGTAACCTCACGTTCCCTTCTCGACATCACCATAAGTCTCTTTGATTATTTGCACTAATGCTCAATCTGAGGTATTTCCAGGGTAAAAATCTTGTGGGTCAGGGCCCTGCATGCTCAGCCCTGTGATCTAATTGATCAAGGTCGGATCCACAGTGATGCGACGGTTCAACCATAAGTAACCTCTATGGTAGCAAGAAAACAACAATTTCATGCATGCATTTACTTCTTGGTGTCGACCGAAGTGCGGGCTCTTCATCACATTGAGCAGTGTGGAGTGTGTGAGGTTCTGGGTCCATGGATGCGAGATAATCTTCGAATTCTTGCCTTTAGTCCTAGTCAGATACTTGTGCGGGGCGAGCATGTTTTAAGCCTTCCTGTCGCCAAGGTTGAAGTCACTGAACTTCAATGCTGCGAACTTATCCTGGTCGGCTTGAACTATGCGTATCCCTTTCGGGAGGTACGCCGTGACAAAAGCATAGTCAAAATCTTTGGGCACACTGTCTCGGTTGATGGCACCACTTAGAGGGGGTAGGTAGGTAGGTAGAATTCTTAGAATCAGCTTGGCGTTCACAATGTCATCTCTGTGCTTTGTCCTTGCCTCTGTCATGGTTCTAGAAGTTCCTGCTCTGCGAGCAGTCGATGTAAAAGCTTGGACTCCTCCTGTTGATGATGCTTGCACACCTGCAAACATCCTTCTTTCTGACATGAATTTCTCGGTCCTGAGATCAGTGAGTACTTCCTTCACAGATTATTCAAGTGCGCTAAGCTCTTCAGACATACACGCTCAAGATAAATTATCAGGGTCACAATTATCTCAAACACTGCTCAGGAATGAACAATGAGGGTGCGATGATTGTTGAGTACATTTTCATGCTTCCTTCCACTCCATAAACTATACTTTTGCCTCCAAAACCATCCATTTTTCCTTCATATTATTCCATATTTTCCATAAAATAGCTTACGTAAGGTACATTTATCATTCCTTAGCTTAAGAATTGAATTTTCGAATTTTTGGCATTAAATTAAAAATTTATCATAAATTACAGGATTTGACTAAATCCTGTAATTGCTCCTAGGTTCGTGTACTTGCAGGACAGCTGGGAGAAATCTGAGACATGGGTCATGATCCTTGATCTACAAGGATGGATGAATACCTATCATCTTTGAGATTTGAGTTTTCCAAGTGTCCGGTCAACACTGGTCAAATAGGGCCACTTCAGCAGAAAATACCCTGTTTTAGCATAAAATCATGGACAATTTTAGATTTTCTTGGGATTTGTTCATATTTTATGGATCTGAAGGGGGTATTCGACCTTCCTAGCATATTTTATGGATCTGATCATTATATTTAGGAGGTTTCTTAGCATTTTCAGTTTCAAAACTCTTGTATAAATACTCCAAGAAATGGACTAGTATGACAACTCTTATGTTAATGAAGAAAACTTTGAATTTGCAGTCTTGAGATAAGATTTGTGTGTTGTTCTTGATGATGTTTATGAGATGATTATGTGAATGCTTCTGGAAGTTCCTTTTTAGTTGAGATGACTTAGGTGTATAAGTGAATCACTGGAGGGCCCCCTTTGTCAAGCTAGTACACTTCTCCTTTCTCATTCTTTTCAAGCAAATTTTGGTATGAGCTTTAGTTCAGTTTACATTATGTTGTAGATAACACGGTTGTGTTTTATTTGATCAAGTTATCTGGCTGATGAATGTGGGAAAGAAAATAATGTATCTCTTGTAAAATATTTTAGCCTTTTCAGACATTTATAAGCTTCTAGTTTAGTTTGAATGCTCACTGTTTTGAATACTTAAAACTAGTTGAATGTTTTTCTACTCTAATTGTTGATTAATGGTAATAGATCTATGAATACACCTTCTGTGAAGAAGCTTAGAATTTAGTTTCATACTCAACACTTAGATTAGCTTTTGATTTATTTCCACTAAAAGAACAAAAGTTATCTCTAAATCCATATATTTTGGATGTGCCTCTAAGTCTTACAAAAACCGAATTGACAATCAATTGCACTCTAATTTACTTCAGTAGGTTGGAGCCTAACAATGATAACTGTATACACTTGCTAGTCTTTGGGCTTAAAATTCTCAGTTGGCAAAAGTGTTCTTTAGGCATGGAGCAACGAGATAAATAGGCGATATTGGCAATGGTTTGCTTTGCAACGGTATGAGCCTCATTAATTCGTGTCCTGTCCATTATGTTGCGGTCCAATGGTCTGGTGATGAGCCATCAATTCTTTTCAATCTGTTCGGAGCAGCAGTCGAATGGATATATCGACCTCTAATGGATATATTGCTTTTCCATGACAAAGTGTCCTATATCGTTGTTTTGATATCTCGACGAAGTTCAAATTCTGCAAGTTTTCCTTTTGCGATGTACCCTCGGGAACCTGCTGTAACCTTTCAATCTTAGCCTTCTTCTTACTCAGCTTTCTATCCTTCTTCCCCATGAGCTTCATCTCAGTGGTTCTTTTCCGATTCTGATTCTTATTTTCCTTGGACATAGTCACTTCGCGCTACTGATATTTTCTCCTAAGACTCAGGGGCAATACTTCTTCTATATCTGATACATATACTTCAATCTTCTGTGAGTCCTCTAATGTTCTTGTAGCTTTGACATCTATGCTTCTAGTGTCAAATAGCTTCGATCTATTCTCTTATTATTCAATCAATTGCGCGATCCTTCTGCTCATGAAATCTTTTAACTCTTGTCTCTGTTGTTCTAAGACTTATTCTTCTTCCTTCTTTCTGGCTTGATCTCTTTCAATCCAAGGTTTTCCAAGTAACATAGTAAACAGGGTGTTGTCCTCAATAAACTCGATAATCTCAAAATCTTCTTCTATCGAAGTTCCATTGACATTCATAAGTATTTGAGTGAGCCTCCCACATAGGCTTACCAGTTTCCCTCTGAATAACCCTATTCCTCTTAATGAAGGGATCATAGCAGGCCTTCCTATAGCTTCCCAAGTTCTCTCTGGCATAATGTTCACTGGTGTTTCTTCATCAAGGACAGAGTCAATGTCGAAGTCTCCTATTCTTGCTTCAATGCATTCTTTTTCTTTAAAGATCTCTGGTAGCCTAACATCTTGGTGATCATTCAAGGTGTCTTTCAACTGCAACAATACCTTCTATGATTCTTACTGGGGTTCTACTATTTCTGGATTTGCCTTAGGGTTTTCTTCATTCAGATTCATTCTTTCCAGCTTAATAATCATTCTAGGGCAATCCAATACTTCATGGTCCCAAGCTTTTTAACATAGGCAACTAGATCTTCCACCAGGGCATTCCTTAGCAAGATGTCCCGGTCTTTTGCAACTATAACATAGGCTTAATCATCTCTTCCTTTTAATGATCCCCAACCTCTTTTGTACTGTGCACTAGGATCATGGTAGCTAGTCTGCAAAAAAATATTTCTAGGGTCCTGCATCCATTTGTTAGTCCAAACATTCTTTCTATGCATAGGTATAACATATATATCACTGTACTTATCAGATCTATTCATCTCAAGCTTTCTTTCATCTATCAGAGCCCCAGTTTTCAAGCTAGGATAGAATCTATCAAACATACCTAGATCCATACTCTAGAAACAAAAATTTCCACTTATTTTACTTCTACAGAGAACAAAGCTTCCAGATCTAAGAAATTTTAACTATTCTTACCTTTATCAGAGCATAGAGCTTATAGATCTTACCTCTTTTATGCAGATCTGACTTCTTTTCTTTAGAAACTTCCAGTTTTTCACAAAGCATTCAAATATTGCCTCTTTTCTTCAGATCTGTCCTTCCTTCTTTAGCACATATCTTTTTAGATCAAGTGGATTACTGCGTACTAGGGCACATATCCACACACCTAGCTTCCATGGTTTAAGGAAGAATCTTTGCACAAAGCTTCTTCTTCCTTAGTTCCCAGCAATCATAGTTTTAGGTCTCGACAATAGAACCATTTGTTGGCATAGGGGTAGACCCAGGTGTTATAACCCTAATTTTCACTAGACATGCTTACCTAACCTCAGGCCATCTCAGATTCCTTCTTTACCAAAACACTACTGAAAAACTCTTCTTAAAAACCCCTTTTATAAAGCCCCACATGCCCTGCTTCATTACTACATGCATGTACACGCTAGATGACCCAAGATAGCCCGTGTGTACCTACAAAAGCATGGAAAAAGGAAAGTTTCTAACGTAACACACAACTTTGGGTAGGTTAACTAAACCTTTCAGCCATGCATGGCCGGTCACTTGACCAAATACCTAGCTTCTTCTAGCCTATAAAAGAAGGGTTAGGGGTCCCATTTGAAAGGAGGAGAATCATAGTAAAGAAACTATACCCGATTAAGCATTCCCTTTGTCCCAACCTTTAGCCATCCTTGTGCAAAGAGAAGTATAGAGCAAAGCAATTAGAAGATAGTGGAAGAAGAGCCCAGGACTAGGATCGAGGAGCAGTAGCCAACTTTATCATTGTAAGGTATCATTGTGAAGTTAATAAAAGAATTGTTTTTCCCGTCCCGCCATATGAGATTTTCATTATTGGAATATTGATTGTATGATTGATTAAATCTTTAACCTGTTAGTTCATAGATCAAATGCATGTGGAGTTCTTTGTTTTTCTTTAGTGAATGCAGGTCACCATTGGGAGGATATTTGTAGTCAAAGAACGACCAAGCGCGAAAAGGGATCGACATAAAACATGAAAAATAAGGTACGTCAACTTAATCTCTTGAGCCTTGTATTTACATATGAGTAATGGGGGTTTAGGCATGGGATGATGGTAAAAAGTAAGAATCTTTAGGTCATTTCTGCATGCATGCTAAAACCCTTAGTGCTAGTCCATAGGAGGGATTTCCCACCCACAACAGAATTGGCGACCATACTGGGGACTCTCTAGGGTTCTTTGGGGAATTTTTATTGGGTATTTTGAAATTAGTTTTACTACCTTTTTTGAGTTTCTACAAGAAGTCTAAGTGTTCAGGGGTTCTGGTTCTCAATATCAGTCTTCCCTACTATGCTTACCAAACTATTTCTTTTATGTTTTTGAGAGTCTTAAAAGGCATACGCACCGTGTAGTGGGACAACCCGCATATGCACGCACCCTACCTTTAGTCAGCGCACATATGTATGCCTACTGATGAAGTGCTAGCTGTGTGTCTGAGAACCCAGGAAATCCTTCTTAGGAAGAGGCAGTCATCCTCTCCCTTGCAGAAGTGATCCTTCTCAGGGATCTTCTGGGTCCTTCTAGGTCTATGATTGAACAGTCCACAGTCAAGTAAAAAACTCAGGATTAGCTTTGTTTTGCTAAATTTTTCTTGCCTCTTCTTTGTCAAAGTAAGCTTTTCACCTTTAAGGGGTTTTGGTTTTCAATACCAGTACTCCCTGCCTAAGCTTAGCTGCTTGTCCTCCTTTTTTGAGGAAAAATAGAGGCACATGTGGCCTGTAGTGGGCCTGAACGTGTGCATATGCATCTTGTCTTTGGGCAGCCCACGTGCATACGCTGGCTGTTGAAGTGACAATCGCATGTCTGTCTAGAGAATTTTGAGGAGGCAGTCATCCTCTTCCCTGTCAAGTTTTTACTGCCCAGGTTTTTCTTGTTTCTTTCTAGTCTCTGTCATAAGTAGTTTTAGCCTAGGTTGTATTCTAGCATAGCTTTCTTTTTCGTTTAAAAGATTTTTTGTGTTTCCTATCTTTTTTAACTTATTTTTAGCTTGAAATTTTAAGAAAAATGAGTTGCATTTTAGAATCGTGCATTCATCAGTTTCTTTTAGAATCTTTTGTTATTTCTGCTTTGATTGGAAGAAAATATAAAAAAAATCTTAGTTTGTTAGATCTCTTTCTTTCTTGGCATTTTCTTTGCATTGTTATTTGAAAAAGAAAAATAAATTAGCATAGCGTTGTGTTTTCTTCTAATTTTAAAATCATTTCAAAAGGGAAAAAATAAGAAATATAATCATTCTTTGCCAGTGTTCATATAAGTTTCATCATTTTTTGCAAGAGTCTTAACACCATCAGTTGCACTACCGTACCCTTTTGAGTAAATCAAGCCAGTAAAAAGAATGCTAATTAAAATTTACTAGACTTAATGTTTGTAGGGTCCATCAACTAGAATAGGCTAGAGCCTTGATTCAGGTTGGAGAGGAAACTCTTCAAGGCTATAAAACAAACATACGAGTCTATGCTAAGGAGTGTAGAAGTCTAGTAACATGGAAATTATCTGGGACCCCCCTCTAACACAGGGGCTAAACACAAGGTCACGTGTGGAAAGGTAGCGGAGATAACCCCTCCAAAGCCGGACCAAGCGTAGTGGGGAATGCATATAGAGGACTTGTCTTGGGATTCGATTGATCGCATTTGCCACGGAGCTTCATGGGTCTCGAATCCATTCAAGGTCCTCAGTCGTCTTTCAGAACACTTTCTTTCAATACCCTTGATAGGTTTTGGGCTTGATACCCTGCTCATTGCAGTCTACCTGACTGTCAACTGTACCCACCTGGTGATTGTTCACGAACTGGCAACCTAGTTGCCTTTATTTTAGGGACTTACACAGGTGACCACAGGGGGTATACCATAGTACCTAGGGCAGACATCGGGCCATGCTTTGCAAAGTATACCCAGAGGGTTCTTCCATATTCGAGTTACACTTGTACCAGTAAGTTGCTCTAGTGTTGGTTGGTGTAACTGTTCTTCCAACTAGTTAGTTGTTTGCTTGATTTTCCTTTAGGAAATTTTAGTGTGTGCTCTGTGCTCCCTAGTTTTCCATAATGAGTTAGTCAGTTGTAGCTTTAGGTCTCTATCCTAAGGTGGTAGACCACCCACTCCACTGGTTGAGAGGACTTTTCAGTCTTCTGCTTAGAAACGAGGAGCCGCCTCTTTATAGGCATTGTTTTGATAACACTGGTTCTTCAGAGTCAGTGTGTGAGACTTTTACAGATTTGAACGATCCCGCAAAGGGAGAACCTCTGCATAAGATATTCATGGCTAAAGTCTCTGATGATACCAACCAAGGAACCCCTTCACAAGGGGATTCTTGTGCTTTTCCTTTCTTCAAAAATGTTGGTGTCCCTTTGATGGCCACTTTGTACATTTCTGGGTTGAATGTGGGATTACCAGTTTGGTTGGGTACCACTCCAAATGTCCCAAATTCTATTGACACTTCTCAGTTAATCACTTTATGCCATGGGCACCCTATTGATGTTTCTTCTTCAGCAAAGTATTCTCCTCCTCCTTCTCTCGCCTCTGGTGAAAGTATAGTTACTTGTAACCGAAAGTCTAAACGAAATAGAAAGAGGAAGAATAGGAAGAATAAATCACCAACCTCTGTGAGTCATGTTGGAGATATGTCAACAACCTCTGCAAGTCATGTTGAAGACCAGCACCCAGCCTCTGCAAGTCATGCTGGGGGCAAGCACCCAGCCTCTGCAAGTCATGCTGAGGGAAAAAGTCGAGTCACTGCTAGTCATACTAGCAATAGGTTTGTAGCCTCTGCGAGTCATGTTATCGACCCATTACCAACCTCTACAAGTCAGGTTGGAGATGTGTAACTAGCCACTGCCATTATGTTGGGGGCACTAACTCTGTTGAGAAACTTAGACGGATAGGACGTAAACCTAAGTTCCATTGTAAGCTTTGCAAGGGAGATCACCTTACTCATATGTGCCCTAGCAATCTAGACATGCGAAGATTGTGGTCCCTGTCTGCAAGATCTTCTGATTCTGGGTCTTTTGTGGTTTCCTCATAGTTTATTCATCCATTGGTTGAGAAAGTGGTCATGCCGATGTAGTCATCGACTGATCCCACTACTCTTTTGTGGGGTGAGGTGCCTTTAGACTATGTAGTCTCTTAGCTTATGTAGCCATTGGTTGAGAAAGTGATCATGTCGATGGAGTCATCAACTGATCCCACTCCTCTTTTGGGGGGTGAGGTGCCTTTAGACCATGTAGTCTCTCAGCCTATTCAACCATTGGTTAAGAAAGTGGTCATGCTGCTGCAATCATCAGCTGATCTCACTCCTCTCTTGGGGGGTGAGGTGCCTTTAGACCATGTAGTCTCGTAGCATATTCATCCATTGGTTGTGAAAGTGGTCATGCCGATGCAATCATCGGTTGATCCCACTCCTCTTTTGAAGGGTGAGGTGTCTTTAGACCATGTAGTCTCATAGCCTTTTCAACCATTAGTTGAGAAAGTGGTCACACCGATGCAGTCTTCGGCTGATACCACTCCTCTCTTGGGGAGTGAAGTGTCTACCGACTATGTTTTTAGCATTTCTAGTTCAATACTTTCAGAACAAGGGGGCATTCCACTCATTCCTAGTACACCCCCTCCAAGCCCTAGGATGGTTTCCTTTGATTGGAATGATATTGTTGAGCCTCATCTTCTTTCTTATGCACCTTTTCAAATAAGGGTTCAAGTTAATTCAACAAACATTTATCGATGTATAGTGGATGAAGGAGCCTTCGCAAGTATTTTATCTTCCTCCATTTGGAAAGTCTTGGGATCTCCCAAGCTTGTGTCTACTTCACATGAGTTGTTGGATTTTGACAGATGTCCTAGTGATTCTTTAGGGGTTCTTCCTCAGTTGCCTATCTCGTTAGGTGGGAAAAATGTCCTTGTTGATGTTATAGTGGTGCAAGGCCCATTAGATTTTAATATGCTTCTCAGGCATGATTATGTATATGCTATGAATGCTGTGGTGTCTACGTTCTTCCGGGTGATGCATTTCCCTCACAATGGAAGCATTGTCACTATTGACCAACTGGCACCTGATAATCACCATCCTAATTTGGCATTATTTCATACTACCCCTTTACATGTTCCTAGTGTTCATGTAGACTCGACCCTGCCATGGGTTAATTATGTGGCATCTTACCCTCAATATTCAATTTCTTCTAAGCAGGAACCTGTGCAATCATGTTTGCCTTCCTGAGACTTGGTCTTAACAATTGATTCATTGGTTTATCCAATGGGGGCTTGGGAGCCCTTTCTTCCCCCTCTTGGTATGAGTGATTTTGAATCTCCTCCTGAATCTGATCTCATTGTTTGTATATCCTTAAGCTCGCGTACTTGTGATAGACTCTGCTAGTCCTGGCCAAAACCTCCATCGTCATATGGAATATGGTCAGTTTACTTCACCCTTTGGGACTATTGACCCTCGCTTGCATGATTTCTCGGATTTTGAATTGCCTTCAGATGAGGCTATCCTTGAAGCCATGACTACAAATTCTATACTATGGGAGGACTTACACCGTGGTTTGTGTTTTCTTCCTTTATGGGAGACTTCTCAAGTTGACTATCAAAGAGACTCTTGGTATGAGCCTATCAATAGGCTCTACCCGAACCAGTTTCATATATGATTCATAGCCCCCTACAGGTCTTCTTTTAATCCCTTTTCAGATCCTCTAAACATGAAAAGATTGTTGAGTGATCTTGTGGCCTTTCACACTCATTAAAATGAAATTTGAATTCATGTCTATCTGACGGTAGTTTATTCCTTTTTTGTTCCAGACAGTCAATTGTACGAACAAAGGTATACTCTAAAAGATTTGCATCCCGAGAAGAGTACCCTCAAGTATAATTTTACCCCTTTTTCGGGACCGAGGGACTAAATTTAAGAAAAATGAACCCCCACAGAGTCCATAGTTAAGCTCTTTTCAGACTCCCTAAAATTGAAAAGATCGTCGAGTGACCTTATTCTTTCACACTCGTTAAAATGGCCCAGAAGAACATTCCTGACAGAGTCTATAGTTAAGCTTTTTTCAGACTCCTTAAAAATGAAAAAATGGCCAAGTAATCTTGTCTTTATCACACTCATTAAAATGGTTTTGAATAGACGTCTTGTCAGTGTTAGTTTACCCCTTTTTCGAACCGACTAGACTACCTTTGAAAAATGTACCCCATTGGAATCTCCTTTTACATTTTTTCAGACTCTCTGGACTCGTTTAAATTACATCAAAGGACATTACCATTGTGTGTTTTATTAATCGCATTTGCATACCTGCGTCTTCGGCCTAATGTCGGCTCCATGTTGCTCTCAACTAAACCATCTGAAGCATGCCTTATACGTAAGCCCTGTAGCACTTTTCCTCTGCGTCTTGACACCTTTGGCCCCTGGAGGATTTTTCCCAAGTGTCCTTTTCTTGCATATGTCCCTTTTCCCTGAGCATCGCTGTGTTTCATGTGCTTGGAACTAGTATGTTTGCGACACTTGATCATGCTTTGTAACATACCATTCTTTTATTCTTTTTCAAGCTTTCCAACATTATTGAAAAAGACAAAAAAAAATCAAATATACCCCAAAAAGAGGAAGGTAAAAGTATTTTCTTTTTTGGCAGCACAATGAATCGCCCTTGGACAAAGCACATCCTTCTGTTTGTTCGTCAAGCTCTAGGATTTAATACGACCTTAGGAGGTTGTTCTCGCTACATAGAGTTGTGCCCTCCTTCGTTTGGTTATTCTTCAAAACATATGGAGAGTTTGTGTTGCCTCCTGCATCGTGAACTTATGTCAAATGCCATGCTGCATGAGTCTCATCATTTGTTGTGCCATTTGCCCAAGGGAAGTTCTACCAAGCCTAAGTCGGCCACTCTGCAATTTGTCTCTTGCCCTCATGCCCGACCATCCTCAAATTCCAATCAAGTATTTGTTCGAAATCAATGAAGCCTTCAGTCTGATCATCAAGATTCTCTAGTCCACGACCAACGAGCCATCGAAGACCTCTGGGTAGTGAAGTTGTACACTCATATTACAGTCCTACCTGAGTTTTGAAGATTTTGAAGTTGTTGCTAGAGCTCTGAAGACCTCATATCTAGCCATCATGCCTTATCAACATCTAGAAGATGGATACTCTACATGTATATCTTTTTTATTTCAAGATGTAGCTCCGTTGTGTATTTCTCGCAGCTACACTTTATATAGTTATATGACATGGATCTACAGTGTATTTGATTGGTAGCCATGATTTTATTTTATCCCAAGCATGGGTATGTCCGCATCAGTGAGACAATTATTATTTTGCAAACAACACCTCCCAATTTCTGGTCCCTAGGCTCACTTGTTCAGAACATCGGTGAAGATTGTTAATGTATTTTGGCCATTAGATGCTCTTTTGACCTCACACATTAAGGGGCATCTATTATAACCCTAATTTGCACCATACATGCTTACTTGGCCTTAGGCCATCTCAGATTCCTTCTTTTCCAAAACACTACTAAACAACTCTTCTTAAAAACCCCTTTTATAAATCCCCACACGCCCTGCTTCATTACTGCACACATGTACATGCTAGATGACCCAAGACAACCCGCGTGTACCTACAAAAGCATGGAAAAATGAAATTTGCTGACGAAACACACAACTTTGGGTAAGTTAACTAAACCTTTCGACCATGCATGGGCGATCACTTGACCAAATACCTAGCTTCTTCTAGCCTGTAAAAGAAGGGTTAGTGGTCCCATTTGAAGGAGGAGAATCATAGTAAACAAACTATACCCGATTAAGCATTCCCTTTGTCCCAACCTTTATCCATCCTTGTGCAAAGAGAAGTATAGAGCTGTTAAGAACCAAATACTAAATATAAAAGCACCACAACAGATATATAAGAACAATATGCAAAATCTCCTTTATTACTATCAAACCCTTGAGGTAGGGCAACAACATACAATGGATCCTATTATGGAAGGGATCCTCTCCTGTCCACTTGCCTCTTCGAGGGGGCATCCTCCTATTGAGCTACTGCTCCAAATACAATACTTCTCTTTATGTCTCATTACATTGCTTGAACCCCTTTATATAGTGTTATCATCTCCTAAGAACATTCTAGAGGAGGAATATTCTAGAAGTAGAACCTTCTAAGAAGCCCTCTTACATTAATTATATCTAATTACCCATTTATTATATCTAACTACCATAGTGGGCCTTATTTAATAATATAGTGGACCTAGTTCACCTTACATTGAATGACCTCCACTATTATCACTATGGGCCCTCTGGGCCCCCCAACTACCTCTCTAGCTACCTTACATTCCATCCCCCTTATGAAATCATTGTCCTCAACGCTTGATGTACAACCATATACCAGGGTCCCATGGATAATTGTGGACCATAATGCTGAAGAAGATTGAACAACCAGGGTCCCATGTAGAAAGGAAATCCACCATGCTGAAGTAGTCCAACCACCATTGTAAACTCGAGTTCCATGTCCAAGTGCTCATGTGAACTCCCTGTGGAAGATTTTGGAACCCAATAACCAACTCCAAATGATGCTTCAAAGACTGACACCTATCATGTGGATCCAAATAAGTGGATCCAAATAAGAAGATCCATCCACATAGTGGAAAAGGGTCATAGAAGAATCTGGAATGAATAATACCACTGTAGAATATGTAGACTAAACGTTGGTAACTAGCTCCTGATGTGAGACATTGATGTTCTCTACAAAAGGTGGAGTAGAGTCATCAAATAAAATATCAAAGTGGTTGTCATCCCAGAAATGACAACTATCCATATACCAATCATTACAATCTGCCTCAAAATCATACCAAGCATATATTTCTTGATTATATTCATCCCCGAGGCCCTCCATAAGAAATATCTCCTGCATGTTATTCAATGAATCTTGAATACTACAAAAACTATCATTGAGGCCGTCTGTGAGGTATCTGTGAGGCTAACTGTGAGGCCATGTACAAATGCATCCAATCTGTCATCCAATGTGTGAAACAATTGGGCTTTGAATGATTCAAGAATTTCTTTCAGGGTTTGAGAGGAAATAGCCATCTGAGCACCCTATGAACTCTTCGGTCCTGCAGCCGTCACAAAAAAACCCAAAAAATAAACCCAATAAGTTTCGGCAGAAAATCACGATTTTTTCTGGAAAAACCCTAAACAATTGTTGAAGTTAAAATGCTCATAACTTCACTTCCCAGACTCCGTTTTGGCTGATTTTTTTTTTGAAATTGGGTGAAATTGTGAGAGGAACTCAGATATGTAATTTATATGAGCAAATTTGGTCTCCAAATTCTATATAAAAAAAAAAAATTATTGCCGCCGTCCGCGGAAAAAAATCCTGAAAATTTGTAGATTTTAAAACTTCTATATCTTGACTCCCGGACTCCGTTTCGAACGATTTTTTTTTTCAAATTGGGTGTTTTTCTGAGAGGAACTCAGATATAAAACCCTTTTCTGTAAATTTTGCATAGAAATATACCGAAAACTTTGAGAATGTTGGGGCCCTCTTTTTTCTACTCCGAAAAAAATCTACAAAAATAAAAAATATTTGTCCACAATGTCTGCCCAAGGAAAGTGATATGATATCACTTGTTAAGAAACAAAGACTGAATACAAAAGCACCACAATAGATATACAAGAACAATATGCAAAATCTTCTTTATTACTATCAAACCCTTAGGGTAGGGCAACACCATACAATGGATCCTATTATGGAAGGGATTCTCTCCTGTTCACTTGCCTCTTCGAGGGGGCATCCTCCTATTGAGCTACCACTCAAATTACAATGCTTCTCTTCATGTCTCATTACATTTCTTGAACCCCTTTATATAGTGCTATCATCTCCTAAGAACATTCTAGAGGAGGAATATTCTAGAAGTAGAACCTTATAAGAATCCCTCTTACATTAATTATATCTAATTACTCATTTATTAGATCTAACTACCATAGTGGGCCTTATTTAATAATATAGTGGACCTAGTCCACCTTACATTGAATGACCTCCACTATTATCACTATGGGCCCTCTGGGCCCCCCAACTACCTCTCTAGCTACCTTACAAGAGAAAAGCAGTTGGAAAATAATGAAAGAAGAGCCTAGGACTAGGATCGAGAAGCAATACCTGACTTTATCATTGTAAGGTATCATTGTGAAGTTAATAGAAGATTTTTTTTTCCAGTCTCGCCATATGATATTCTCATTATTGAAATATTGATTGTATGATTGATTAAATATCTAACCCATTAGTTCATAGATCAAATGCATGTGGAGTTCTTTGTTTTTCTTTAGTGAATGCAGGTCAGCATTGGGAGGAGAGTTGCAGTCAAAGAATGACCAAGCGCGAAAAGGGATCAACATCAAACATGAAAAATAAGGTACGTCAATTTAATCTCTTGAGCCTTGTATTTACATATGAGTAATGAGGGTTTAGGCATGGGATGATGGTAAAAAGTAAGAATCTTTAGGTCATTTTTGCATGCATGATAAAACCCTTACTTCTAGTCTGTAGGAGGGATTTTCCAGCCACAACACCAGTGTTCAACACTACAAGAGCGTACTAACAAAACCCTAACTACCGGCCCTTGCGGCAACACCTGCGAAGTAGATGAAGTCTCACCCAAGGTAGAGGCAGGGGTGGTTGCAAGACTCAGGTGTCTGCAACCTTAGCTGAGACACAGATCTATGATTATATTGCTTATAGAGCACTTAGCATCGATCATTCATCAATATTCAGTCCTTATCATACTTCGCAAATAACACAAAGCATCGCAACATTCACTTAGATCTAAGGTATCTTAGTACTTAGTAATAGTAAAACATATTATATTCAATAGATCAGCACTAAGCATCTTCATACATATCAGATCCGTTATTCATACACATCTAATAATCACAAAGCATAAATATATCCATCTAAATATATCGAAGCATTTAGCAAAAGTAGAGATAAGTAAAACAAGTCAAGGCACAAAGCATAACACACAAATTTATGTGGTTCACCCCCACCCTGGGGCTACGTCCACCAACTCTTCTTCTTTATTTTCATCAGCTAATCGGTTACAAGCACAAAGTCGTAGAAACCCTTACTTCGCAAAAGACATAATATCTGTGTAGCCCGCTAGATCCTTCTTCCTTGCCTTTCAGCACACAACCTCCTATATCTTCACACAGGGACTTGCACTAAGATCTGCAAGTCTATACATAATGCACAAAATTCTCGATCACACAAATCCCTTCCTTGCACTTAGCCTATATCACATAGATACAATACCATCCTCTTCTACTATATGCCTAGATGTTTATTTATACATTACAAAAGTGGGCCTAAAAGTGTGTAAACCCACGAGCCGACATCCATTTCCCATTACATTGTCCCAAAACCCAAAAAGGGACCCAAAAGTGGGCTGAGATCCCTTGATCTCTTCTTTTTCTAGCGCTTCATCTTCGACAGGTTGTCGAAGTACCCAAAATGGTTAAATATGACCAAGTAACTTCAAAACTTGGTTAAGGGCCGACAATCTTCTGCGCTCAAAACTAATGGATGAGATTTGTCCTTCCCTTTGCGCTTCCTTTCATTTGCTAGACTTAGATATAATGGTCCAGGTTCCTTCCCAAAGCCGATCTAACGAATGTTGTCGCTCCTCCTCCTGATCTTTCACCTTCTTCCGACTTGGAAGATTTTGTAAGTGTTCAAAGCTTTCAGTCTTTGAACTCTCTCCTACGAACCCAACTCTTGGTCTCACTTCACTCTTGTAGCATTATCCCTCCTTTGAGATTTAGGAATTAGAACAAGTCTGACTCTTACGCACCTTTTGCATCATCCCTTCTGAGCTTGATCTCCTTGAATATTTTGACCTCCCACACACACCTTGTGTCCTCAGTGTTGAAATAATATAACCACAAAATTTATTCTTATTATTATTTGATATATTATTCATTGGATCAATCCCCATTGTGGATTGATCAGGTCGGCTACTTTAAAAGGACCAAATCCCATTTTGCGGATTGGTCATATTGTAGTTGTAAAATTAAAAAGAAGAAGTCGGCCCCAGAATATATCAAAGAGGCCCCGAAACATAATAAAGGTGGTTATAACCACCCAGTTGGAGAAGTCGGCCCTACCAGTGAAGAGACACTTCACACGTGCCAATCTTGTATAAATAAGGAGGCTAGCACCTCACTTAGACACACAAATCACTTGCTCATTGAGAGACAAGTTTTGGATCTGTTGTTAGAGAAGAAGGAGAGAGAGTGGCGCATATCTGGGAGAGGATATTCTGCATTAGTTTAAGAGATCTCCTGGCATTGTATTGGCTATCTATATTAAGGAAGTTTTTTTGGGTTTCTTCCCGTAGAGGGTTTCCTAGGATAAATGTTGTGTCTCTTGTGATTGTGTATTTCTCAGTGATCTTAGATTATGCGATTGTTATCTAATGAAATGCAAAGAACTATAATAATGGATTAAACATTAACATGGTATCAGAGCCAAGATGAAGGAAGCATCTTTCACAAGAGTGAAAAACCTCATTGTTGTCGTACATGAAAATTAGGGCTTTTTTATGGTGAAGATTTTTGGCCCCAAAACCATCTAGAAAAGTGTGTCCTCCCCTAAGGATCATTTTGGCACTCTCAGTGCACCTTTTCAGTGGCTGGATCTCCCGAAAAGTGAAACCCTAGTTTCGCAAAGTACCAAAAAACCAGTGTAGCAGAAGTACCAGAAGTACCAGAGTACTAGAAGTACCAGAAGCACCAGTCTAGAAATCCACAGATTCAATTTGGAGGAGAAAAATTTGGATTTTCTCAGATCCAAACACACCAGGCTACTTGCCTTAGCCAAGCGCACCTCCTGGTAAGTTCAGATTTTGATTTTGAGCACTTTCATTTTGCGGTCATTTTCCTAGCTCCAGGTAAAGATGTCTAAAAGTGTTAAGCTCGTTGACAATATAGAAGGAGTGGAAAACTTTCGTGCCTGGAAGTATAGGATTGGCCTCATTCTTGAAGAGAATGACCTAGCAAGATTCATCAAAGAAGAAGTACCGGAACTCGCCGATGCTGCAGAAAAGGCAAAGCATCAAAAGGAGACAATCAGGGCCAAAAGAATCATTGCATATTCAATCAAAGACCACCTGATTCCTTATGTGTCATCTAAGAAGACTCCGAAATAATTTTTTTTTGACTTGACCATACTATATGAAGGAAAGAACATAAACTAGAAGATGAATCTAAGAACTCAACTGAAGAATAGAAGGATGCAGAAAGGCGAAACGATTCATGAATACTTCTCCAGAATCTCAGACTTAAAAGAACAACTAGAAGATATTGGAGATACCATAGATGAAGACGAACTCATAATGACTTCCCTAAATGGTCTCACAAGACCTTGGGATGCATTCATCCAAACGATATGTGCCAGAATGAAGAAACAGAAGTTTGATAGTCTATGGGAAGAATGCATCCAAGAAGAAACAAGAGTAGCGAATCATGAACCATTACTAGCAAGAGATGATGATCAAGCCCTAGCTACTCACACCAAAGGAGGAAGGAATAAACCCTACTTCCAAAAGGAGACTCATAAAGAGCCTCAACAGTCAAACAAATTCAATCATAAAGAATCTCATCCAAGGAGATTTCAAAAGAAAGGACAATGAAAGGAAAGGGACTACTCATTTGTACAATGCTATCATTGTGAAAAGATGGGACACATTGTGAAGTTTTGTCTAGCCAGATGAGAAGAATACAAGAGAAAACATAAGAGGCTCCATGCCCATGTAGTCAAAGATGAAGAGCCACCCGCAAAGATGATAAGGGAGAAGATCAAAGACCATGTCTTGATCTCGGCCCTCTCAGGATCTGTAACACCCAAAGAGGACACTTGACTCATTGATAGTGGTGCATCCAAGAACATGATAGGACAAAGAAACATTCTCTCTGGTATCTCAGATTTTTTTTTTTCTCAAAAAGTGACACTTGGAGATGATTACCAATATCCAATCAAGGGAGTGGGAGAATCAAACCATAAACTGAATTCAGGGTATTCACTAGAAATGAAGGACATACTATATGTACCAGGCTTGAAGAACAACCTACTCTCCATTTCAGCTTTAGAAAAGAAAGGCTTCAGAGTTGCCTTTATAGATGGAGAAGTTCTTATGTGGGCTAAAGGAGAAACCTTAAATGAAGCAATCATCATTGGAAGTGAAGAAAATGGCTTGTATAAACTAAAGGGTCACTCAGAGGCTGCCATGATCCATGTCATTGAAAACTCATGTGAACTTTGGCATAGAAGGTTAGCCCACATCAACTACAAGGCACTACCATACATATGCAAAGTAGTCACAGGTTTACCAGAACTCAAAGGTGACCATAAAGGCATATGCAATGGGTGTGCACAAGGGAAGAACATCAAGAACTCATTTCTGAAGAGGGACATCAAGACAGAAGAAGTCCTAGAACTCATTCATTCAGATGTATGTGGCCCAATGCCATCATCCTCCATTAGCGGGTATGTATATTATGTATCATTCATTGATGATTAGTCTCGTAAAACTTGGATACATTTCTTGAAATCTAAAGATGAAGTGTTCAACAAGTTCAAGGAATTCAAAGCCTTGATAGAGAACCTTTCTCAAAGGAATATTAAGATACTCAGGTTAGATAATGGAGGAGAATATACCTCAAAATATTTTGTGAACTTCTTCAGTTTCTGGTAGAACCCAGACGTGTTCACCTAGTGGCTACAAAACATGTGATGAGGTACCTTAAAGGTACAATAGATTATGGTCTCAGCTATGATGGAGATCATGATTTCACATTGAGTGGATATACTAATGCAGATTGGACAGGAAGTGTTTCTGACAGGAAAATCACTTCAGGATGTTGTTTCAGTTTGGGATCATCTATGATCTCGTGGCAGAGTAGGAAGCAATCTAGTATTGCTCTCAACACAGCGGAAGTAGAATACATTGCTGCATGTTTTGCCAGCTACGAAGCTATATGGCTTCAAAAGTTGTTGACCGACCTATTTGACTTAGAGATGAGAGAAACCTTGATTCTATGTGGCAACCAGAGCTGCATAAAGATGACAGAGAATCCTTTATTCCATGACAGGTTGAAGCACATAGAGATCCGTTATCATTACATCTGTGACATGGTGTAGAGAGGAGCCTTAAAGCTCCAGTACATTAGCACGGATGACCAGGTTGTTGATGTGTTGACCAAGCCACTATCTCACATAAAGTTTGAGTACTTTTGAGATAATCTTGGTATAGTCTGAAAGGACCCTCCTCGAAAGGGGGAGTAGATGCTGTGATAAGACATCTCTTGCTTCCGACCTGATGGTTGTGAAATAAAGCAAGATGATGTGATATGACTAGTACTGTGCTTCCAGCTGGATAGCTATGACATAAAGCCAATATAGTATCCTGCTTCCGACCTAATGGTTGTGACGTAAAGAAGGACAAGTAACTTGCTTCTCACCTGATGGTTATGACGTAAAGCAAGATGATGTGTGACTAGTACTATACTTCTGGCTGTATAGCTGCAATGTAAAGCAAGTCTAGTTCCCTGCTTCTGACCTGATGGTTGTGACGTAAAGCAGGATGTGTACCTTACTTCCGACCTGATGGTTGTGACGTAAAGCAAGACAATGAGATGAGACTATTACTGTGCTTCCAGCTTGATATCTGTGACATAAAGCCAGTCTAGTATCCTGCTTCTGACCTGATGGTTGTGACATAAAGCAGGACGAGTATCTTGCTTCCAGCTTGAGTGTTGTGACGTAAAGCAAGACGATGAGATGAGACTAGTACTGTGCTTCCAGCTTAATAGTTGTAACGTAAAGCCAGTCTAGTATCTTTCTTCTAGCCTGAGTGTTGTGACATAAAGCAAGACATTGAGATGAGATGAGTACTGAGCTTCCAACTTGACAATTGTGACGTAAAGCCAATATTGTATTATGATGAGCCAGCCTTGTGCTGTGATGATGATCATGTATCAATTTTTATACTAATACATATTTATGCAGATGATGATGGCATTCCTTTGAGAATGACGATGCTTCCGATGAAGAAAAATTCCGATGATTTATAGATACACCAGTTAGTGTTCCAAGATGATATTGATGATGTCGTCCTCTCACCCACTTGATGTTGTTGATGATGTTGTCTTCTCTCTCTCACACGATGCCATTGAAGAATACCCTTCTTGTTAAGGGGGAGTCTTGAAATAATGTAACTGCAAAGTGTATTCTTATTATTATTTGATATATTATTCATTGGATCAATCACCATTGTGGATTTATCATGTTGGCTACTTTAAAAGGACCAAATCCCCTTTTGCGGATTGGTCATATTGTAATTGTAAAAGGCAAAGAAGAATTCGGCCCCAGAACATATCAAAGAGGCCCTAAAACATAATAAAGGTGGTTATAACCACCCAGTTGAAGAAGTCAGCCCTGCCAGTGAAGAGACACTTCACACGTGCCAGTCTTGTATAAATAAGGAGGCTAGCACCTCACTTAGACACACAACTCACTTGCTCATTGAGAGACAAGTTTCAGATCTACTGTTAGAGAAGAAGGAGAGAGAGTGGCACATATCTAGGAGAGGATATTCTGAATTAGTTTAAGAGATCTCTTGGCATTGTAATGGCTATCTATATTAAGGAAGTTTTGCTGGGTTTTCTTCCCCTAGAGGGTTTCCCAGGATAAATGTTGTATCTCTTGTGATTGTGTATTTCTCAGTGATCTAGAATTATGCTATTGTTATCTAATGAAATGAAAAGAACTATAATAATGGCTGAAACATTAACATTCAGGATTTCGTCAAACTCAGAATCTGAAGGATTTCTTGGACAAGAAATGTTTTTTTCCCTCCTGGCGTTCTTTTTTTCAATGCACACCTTGCAGATTTTTTCCTTACAGAGTATTCAGTGACTTTGTTTCTTACTAAAATCAACATAGAGTTCTTCTGTGCACACTTGCAGTGACTCAATGCCCACCTAGTATATCTCTATAGAGTCCTCAATAACTCTAGTTCTCTCTGAACTTGATACATAGTTCTTCCTGTGCACTCCTTGCACTTCCGGTGATGAAGGTTCAACAGTAACCCTCCTGAGCTTTCCCTTAAGGTTAAACCTCTATCAATGCACTCTTTGCAGACTGTGCCCACTCCTTGCACTCGGGAACTCAAAGACAAGAAACAATTGAAACTCATGCAATAATTCACCAGTTATGCATTCAAACCATGAAAATGCATAAAAACATATAAGCATACATACGCATAAACACACTATATGCAAAAAAAAAATATTTTCTATTATCTCTGTGTGTCTATACAAATGATTACAAAAACTAGACTCTAACAAAGCCCCATTTCTCTCAAGCTCTCTCTCATAACTTCTAAGACCTCCTATGGCCTCTCTATCATTCTCTACTTATCGAAATCTGCTACAATATCTCCTTACTAAAAAGGGGCTCTGTGAGCTTGTCCTCTCTCACCTAATCTTATCTATTACATTGAAGTTTCATAAATGTTTACCCAGACTTGACTACGATTTGGGCCTGCTACAAGATACCCTTTAAGTAAATCCAACCACTACCTCTACAAAGGCATGGCCTGGCATTTACAACCTTACAACATAAAAATCTGGATAGGATTATTTCAAATTTAAAAAATGGGAGGTTCAATGCCTCTCCCTTTCTCCATTACACGTTTGTGTGCTGGCGCATTTGATGAGGTGGAGTGATGCTCCTGCATCATACTCCCCTACTGGGAAAAACAGGAGTTGTTGCTCATGAGCTCCTCTTCTCCAATGTTGAAATCCACCTGGATCCCAAATTCTCTTCTAGAGTTGTACTTTTCTTCCTCTTTAGCTATGTTATTGTTGTTGCTGCTTCTTTTTCCTCTTTTGTTTCTTCCCTACTGCTATGGTAGGCTCTCCTTTTCTCAGATCCTCTTTGCTTACTTCTTCTGTTGACCTCAACATCAACTTCCTGATATCTTCTATCACCCTATCCAGTTTCTCCAGTGGTTGGCTCTTCCTATGCAGTCTTCTCAGCTGCAACTCTTCCTTCTTATTAGTGGGTAGATCTACTCAATCTCCCATGCTGTATTTATCTTCCCTTGTGGCATAAAGTTTCCACTCTACTGCAAACTTCAATTTCATAGTCTCATCATCAATATTCTGATCGACTTCCTCTTCTGACATATTGATTTCTGTCAGCTCCTCTCGTGTTGGTATATCTCCAACTCTCTCCAACCATTCCTCTAGCTGGTATGCTCCTCCATCTGTCTCCAACTTGAACTGTTGGATGTGAAAGCTTTGCACCATTACCCTTCTCTCTAGGGATTCCAATTCATCATACATATTAGCAAAGTCCATGCTGTCTGCTTCCTCTTCTGCTACAAGCTCCAATGTTGCAGTCATTTCTTGTTCAGATTCCTGGCTGGAAATTTTGAGAAATTTGACTGAATGCCCTTCTCCTTATGCTGGGGAAAATGTTAGTGTATTCTCCTTCTCTTCTTCTTCTATGAATGTCAATGTTGGATGTCCTTCTTCTTTTGATACACTTTCATCATGTGCACTAGCCTCTACCTGGATGTTCGGTAGGAATATGTTGATCCCTCTAATAAACAGAATGCCTCTCTTATCCTCTTCCTGGATGGTGAAATTTTTTAACTTGTCATCATATTCATTCACATGGTCTGCAAGTCCACATGAATCTCCATCTATCAACACTCCTCACTAACATGAACTCACTTCTAAGCTCTCGAGACTTTCAGACAGTCTCATCTCCTTCTCCCTGCCCACCTGGAAATTTGGGAATTCTCTACTACCCCCTAGCAGTCTATGGCATCAATCGATCCCATTTCATTGCCCACTTGGTAATATGAACTTTTGGCACTGCTCCCCTAGTAGTATATGAGACCTCCACCTGGTCTCTTTCCATTTCCCACCTGGAAACTTGAAATTCCATTTCTGCCCGCTTAGCAGTTTACGAGATCTTCATCTGACCTATTCTCCTCCTCATCGTTGAGATTTCTCCCAATCTCTGGTTCACAGATGTGAATAAGTTCCTCCTCTGTGTCACTGAGGTTTTCAGCATGCCTCAACCACACTCTCATCAACCTTTGTTGTTCCCTGGCCAACAATTTCTTTACTAACCACTTCACCTTCTTCTTCATTGGCCACTCATACACCCAATGCACTTTTGCATCCTGTTGCATTTTAAATGCAAGCTTCTCCATTTGTGCTTTTATCTGATTGAACTCCAGATCCATCCTTGAATTGCATTTCTTCTTGTGGCCTTCTCTTAGACCATGTCCATCTTCTTCAGTAGCCATTTCCACCTCTTTCCTTCCCTCCTGGCAAGTCTATGGATTACTCTTCATCCAAGAGCACCTCCATCTTCTCTTACATCTCACTCGATTGTTTAAAATTTTGTTGTTGCGTCCATGCAACAACCTTCTTACAAAGCATCAATACTCTTCCCTCCTTTCACTTGTTTTCTACAAGAAAACTCTTGTTTATGATACCACCTGATGTTATCATGTCATCTCCTTTCATCATCTCTCCTTTGTCTATTGTCTGTAAGAAAAAATAATGGCCTCCTCCTCTTCCTCTTTTGCCTGAAATCTACAGACAAAAATATTAGCTATGATACCACCTGATGCAGCCCCCTCCTTCCTAGGGTTCTGTGACCTCCCAGTCTCTATATCATTCCAATAGTTGAGTTGTAACAACTCTTTAGGTTCTTGAATGAACCCAGAACAATTATACATAGACCCCTTTCCTTCGTTTGGCCCAGGTCCTGTGACACCCACTCCCATTATCTACGCATTCTAGCGCTCTTCAGTTCACGGGCGCTAGATCCTTTTCACTATCCCCTTATTCATATGTGTCTGGGTCGTTCCCTTGTGCTAATGTGTGATTGCGGGCACAGGCAAGAGTGGTTTCCAACCAACCCACTTTTCGCCCCACAATACTTCTCGTGCTAACACGTACCCCGTCACTAAAACAGTGGTTGAAATTGCATCCCTCTCAAGGAATATTATCGTCTGAGCATGTCCTGGAACCGCAATCCCTTATGTTCATCGATATATTCTCATTTGGTATTACCTGCAATCAACATCTTCTATCAATCTCTGTTGCTTCCTTCTTTCCTCCTTCCACATGTCTCCCCAGACCTCCATGATTTGTCGACACATAGTCCGCTCGAATCAATGGATGTTGTTGAATATGCCTTTCTGGCCTTTGGGAGTTTCAACTCTCAACTCCATTCCCCTCTATATGAAAATATCCTAGAGTGGAAGATCTGTTGCCACCTGTCCCCTTGAATCTATGGCCAGGATCTCCTCCATGAGTCCGTCCTTCGGGAATCTCGATACTCAACTTTCACAAACTCCCTTTGCTAAGCACCCTCTTCTCATGTGACTTTGGACTCCTCAACCAGATCAATGGTCCTCAGACTTCCTTCTTGATCAACGATCAAGATGATCTATGGGTCTTTGGACTTTCCCTCCTTTGTTTTCTTCCAGAGCTCTGGATTTGGCGCCGCATGTCCTCGTTCACATCGACAACTTTCATCGCTTCAGATTTCTGGGCTTTGGAAATATCAAATGTCAAACTCCTGCCTCCCTATTGCTTTTATCCGGAGTTGATAATCCTCTGTCGTGTGTCTCCTCCTCATATTAACGATTGAATTTTACTTGGGGTCTTTACCTGAAGTGCATGGATCTATGCCACGTCTTCTCTTGATTTGACAACTACAGATCACTTTGGGACTTTACCCGGGGTTCTTAGATCTTCACCAGGTCTCCTCTCCTCATCCTATAGCTTAGACTCACTTCAGATGATCTGACAACTTAGATCTACTTCGACTCTTCAGACTTCAACTATTTTAGTTCTCAAACTGAAACTACAATGTAACTCTCCTTGAAGCTCGCGATCTGGTGACAAGTGTCCCCTCGTAGATCAACGACTCTCATCTCTTCGGCTCTTCTAGCTTCAACTATTTCAACACTCCAACCTCCGCCTCCTTCTAGATATCCCAGTCCATTGACACATATCCCCTCTGGATCCAATGATATAGATTTGTTCCGGCCCTTTGGCTCTCCGCACTCCGGAAATATCAAGTTTCAAACCTTGAGATGTTCTCTCTCTTGTGCATAAGAGCGTTAAGACTTGTGCACCTTCCTCCGATTAGATGAATGTCGATCTTCTGCACTCAGATCTAATGGATGAGATATGTCCTTCCCTTTGTGCTTCCTTTCGTTTGCTGGATGTAGATCTAACGGTCTAGGTTCCTTCCCACAACCGATATAACAACTTTTGTCACTCCTCCTCATGAGCCTTCACCTTCTTCCGAATTGCAAGATTTCATAAGTGTTCAAAGATTCTAGTCTTTGAACTTTCTCCTGTGAACCCAACCCTTAGTCTCACTTCGCTCTTGTAGCATTATCCCTCCTTTCAGATTTAGGACTTAGAACAAGTCCAACTCTTACACACCTTCTGCGTTATCCCTTCTGAGCTTGATCTCCTCGAAGATTTTGACATCCCACACACACCTTGCATCCTCAGGATTTCATCAAACTCAGAATCTGAAGGATTTCTTGGGAAAGAAATACTTCTCGCCCTCTTGGCATTCTTCTGGCTCGATTGACACCTTGCAAAGCTTTTCCTTACAAAGTATTCAATGACTCTGTTTCTTACCAAACTCAACACGAAGTTCTTTTGTGCACACTTGCACCGGCTCAATGCCCACCTAGTAGAGCTCTATAGAGTCCTCAGTAACTCTCATTCTCTTTGAACTTGATACAGAGTTCTTCCTGTGCACTCCTTTCACTTTCGTTGATGAAGGTTCAATGATATCTCTCATGAGCTTTATCTTGAGGTTAAACCTCTGTCAACACACTCTTTGTGGACTGTGCGCACTCCTTGCACTCGGGAACTCAAAGACAATAAATAATTGAAACTCATGCAATACTTCACCAGTTACGCATTCAAACCATGAAAATGCATAAAAACATATAAAGCATACATACGCATAAACACACGATATGCAGGAAAAATGAATTTTCTATTATCTCTGCGTGTCTATATAGATGATTACAAAAACTGGACTGTAACAAAGCCCCAATTTTCTCAATTTCTCTCTCAGAACTTCTAAGACCTCTTAAGGCCTCTCTAGCATTGTCTACCTATCGAAATCTGCTACAAGATCTCCTTACTAAAGAGGGGCTCTGCGATCTCTTCCTCTCTCACCTAACCTCATCTATTACATTGAAGTTTCATAAATGTTTACCCAAACCTGACTACGATCTGGACCTGCTACAAGAAACCCTTTAAGGAAATCCAACCACTACCTAGAAAAAGGCATGGCCTGACATTTACAACCTTACAACACAAAAATCCGTATAGTATTATTTCAAATTTAAAAAATGGGAGGTTTAATGCCTCTCCCTTTCTCGATTGTGCATTTGTGTGCTGGTGTGTTGGCGCATTTGCTGAGGTGGAGCGATGCTCCTACATCAATGAGTCTGAAAACAATTCTACCTGTGCACTCCTTGTGTGGCTTTGTGCTTACTCTGCACTGCTACTATCAAAGGTCCAACATTATCTCTCATGAGATTCTCTGAGTTAAACTTGACTCTATCAATGCACTCCTTGCGGACACGTGTACTCCTTGCATGAGTTCTCAGAAGAGAAACAATTGAAACTTATTCTTACTTCAGAAAATCATACATTTAACCATAAAATGCACTTGAAAACATAAGAACAAGTATAAACAGATAATTTAAATGAAAAAAAAAACTACCATTCATTCAGATAAACACAGTAACAACAACAACCAATATTTGGATCAAAACTTCTATGTTCTATTCTTTCAAGTGATTAAATACATAGATACCAACAATCCTCTACTGCTTATTCAAAAAAACATGTACAATTATCTCGGTGGTTCTCTACAACAATGGCTCTCTCTCTCTCTCTCAATAAAAACTATTAAAAAATGAGCGACCCCCCCAACAAATGAACAAAGAAATAATAATATACATGAAGGGGATTTTCAATCCTTCCCTCCTTCCTACTTACTGCTCTCCTATCATATTAATGAGCATCTACAAAACATATTAGAGCTAAGATCGAGATACATACCTCTTATATATACATTAAAGAGATTACAATATGAAAGGATCTTTGGGGATGTCCTAAGCCTCCATACATTTATTACACTTATTTTCATAAAATTCAAAATTCAAAAAGGTGCGCTCTCCTTCGTATAGTTCAAATCAACTTCAAGCATGCACTGGGTGATGTGTTGTCTTTCAGCTTGTCCTCCTTTTAATGCAGATAAGGATGCTCCTGCATCAACATGTCAAGTACCACTACTAACTAGGTCCACCACTAGAGGTAGAGGCATCAATGGTGTCTTTGCTACTAGACATAGAGAGTATATCAGAACCGATGCTATATAAACATGAAAAAAGTGGAGGAGAAGAAGGATTAGTGGATGGTGTAGCTGGTGACACATGTGGAGGATGATGATAGGGAATATGGTGCAGTTGGTGACACATGTGGAGGAGGAGGATTAGTGGATGGTGCAACTGGTAACACTTGAGGAGGAGGGGGAGTAGGTAGTGGAGGAGATTCTAGTTGGTCTAGTGGAAAACTAGCATCCCTTAACCTCTCAATGAGATTGCTGACACTAATAATATGACACATGAGTGATGGTATGTCACAAGGAAGGGTCAACCATATCGTATATAGCTCTGATACCCATAAGATCTCTCTAATGTTTACATGTTTCACTCCTTGTATGGTAACAAGACCACATATGCATTCTACCACCTCAGTTCAAACTCTCCAAACTAGCTTGCATGGCATGTCGATTCTATGTAATGGAGGTTGCTCAACTACCTCATCCATCTCTTCATCATGTTGGGGAGGCTCGTCCCCAACATATGTGTCAATATCTGCAAAATAATAGGCAACAATAATCAGATAATTGAAACAAAATTTCATAATAAATTACATGTGCATTAAATAAGACCGGAAAATATTCAACTAGATTTATCAAAACATAAAAATAATATTACCTTTGTCATTTGTTGGCTCGTTCGTAGTAAATAGGATGTTCGAACATCCTCTCTAATCCATTCTTGTGTATGGGTATTGTACAAGATCGAGGACATGATTGTACTCTCCATCCAAAAAATCACATATCTATCTACCAATTGGAATACACGACCACTCCACTTGGCCCTTCTTGAGAAACAACTACCCCCACATTTCCATAAGCGCATCAATCATAGGCCTATGAGGGAAGCGAGGTATTGTCAGTCTATTGACATGAAATGATCCGGATTATTTTTTATAATGAAATGGAAGCAAGGATACTACAATGACATACACATAAATATTGCCAACAACAAAGAAATATGGTAATACACGATTTCTATTAATGAAATAAATGTACAAAGACTATAAAAATACAGAGTGAAAGACTCGCTAGAATGGTGGAATCTTATCTCTAAGAAGAGATGTGATAGATACTCTCATTAGCAAGAAGAGGATCATTACAATGAGGCTCCAAATGAATTTTTAACATAAGTAAAATCCAAAACCCTAACCCCGAAAGATGAAAAGCCAAAGGGTTTGTGGGCCCCGATGGGGGTAGTTGATATGTCAACTTCCTGAGGGTGTAACTTTTGCATACGATCTCCATTTGGGGTGCTCAATACACCATTGGAAAGGTCTAACCAAGAAGAAATATTTTTGACTAGAACAGGTATGTTCCTTAAGTAGTCACCTAGGCCCCAAATCCCCAAAAAACATCATTTAAGGCCTCAAAATGGCCCCATAAATTTGGAACCCAAAAAACTGCCAAGATGGAAAATGAAACTTATCAAAAAGTAATGTAAACATATCCAAAACAAATGGGAAAAAATAAACTCCCATAAAAAACAACACGACAATGATCTAATGAGAAATGATACTAGCAAAATAATTCTCTGGCCACTTTATTAGTCAGGGCCTTTGAGCTAAACTATCTACATAGTACATCAATTAGAAACTAATATTCTTCTCATCGAAGGTAAAGTGTGTCAATGCCATGACAATAAGGGATAGGCACCTAACCTCCTCTGCACCTAATGAATCTATATGCAATTAACAACTAGAAACATGGAAGTCTGAAGCATGCACAATGTCCAGGTTGACATATCTCTACACATATTCTAGCTGACTCTCTCCTACAATGTCGGGAGGTAGATTACGGAACTAGGAATAAACCTTCCCCCTCCTAGACAACCCAATGATAAAATAAATATCCTCCTCTATGGGATGATACCATAGATCGAGACTGACCTTGAATGTGTGTTGACCATGATCGCAGTCACGGATCAACTACCAAAAAAAAATAGTTACCCTTTAGGGATGTATCCTCCTCATAAAACTTGAGGAGGCCAACATCCCTCAAAATTAAATGAGTATGTGGTACAATAGGGTGTAAAACTGTCGACCTACTTATGCTTCTCATGCTCTTGCGCTCGTCATCGTCATCTCTAATTCACATACAATTCTTTTTAGGAACACACACACACACACACACACACACACACACACACACACACATATATATAGATAGATAGATAAAAAAAATTGAAATTTTAAAACACACACATATAACTATTTTGTATTTAGCAAAAGTAGAAATTAATTTTTCTTTTCAAAAAAATGTGGTAAAGTGACTGGTGCACCTTTAATAAACCATATGCAACATGCAACGTGCACTTTATCAGAACATAAGGTCCGTATCAGTGCTCTATGTTATTTGGTGCACCGGTGCTACATTTTTCATTAAGCACACTGATATGCACCATTAAGTTCAATGATCCATGTTCACAATTTCGATAGTGCTCCATGTTGTATGGTGCACCGACGCTATATTACTAACTAAACACACCAAAACGTTAATTATGATCCGTGTGGTGCGACATGGTGTACCAATGTGTGTTATTTAGTACAATGAACCATTAAGGTACACATGTATGTTCAATTCTCTATGTTTCTTGGAGCCCTGGTATGTATTTCTAGTTGTGCTACGTTAGTCACTAAATGGACAGGTATGATAAGTTTTACACATGGTTATATGTGGTTCACCGGTGTGGTTATTCCATATAACACACTGGTTTTGCGATGCTTCGTCTATTGGTGTGTTCAAGTTCTTAGAACACACATGTAGGTTTATTATGCAAAAAAATATATCTTCTTAGACAGAGGAACCAGAAACGCAACTTTCAGGTGCGTGGTGCTTAGTGTTTCGCGGTGTGTTTGGTAATATTTTATACACCACATGTGGTGTTTCCTATAATTTCATAAGATGCATTTTTTATGATGTTTCCTATGAATCATAGGATGCACCACATCTAAGGCAAGCCGAATGCATGCAATGCACCACGTAGAATTTAAATTGTTTTTTGAAAATAATGCTAAATATAAGGCCAACTTTAAATTTAATCCAATGAAAATTAAAACAAGGAGGTACAAAAAAAATTACCTGGCCTCTTCTTTCTCGAGAAGGCATGGTTGATTCATAGAGTAAAAATGTAATTTTCAACTTTTTTCCAAAATTGGAAAATGTATGGAATCTACAGTAGCACTGAGGAAGTAACACTATAGAGCATTGAAAACAGGTAAGTCGTAGGAGGGTGAGCATTGATGCTTGTGTGAGAGGTTGGAAGCACAAAAGGAAATGTGATAATGAAAATTAGTTTGGTAATTTTACCCTACCATGGTGTACCCGATAGTAAAATGCACCAATGCCTTCGGTAATGCATTGGTACACTTTTTTGTTTATTTTAACCTATTGTGGTGCACCATATAGTTGGGCGCACCAATGCATTCTATCCCTTGTAACGCAGAACTTAGATTTTTTGGTAAATATTTAAAAACTCCAATATTGTATATATATTATTATATATATTGGAGTTTTCCGGTGCGCCAGTATTATAGATGCCCCGATGTGCTACTTTTTATTTATTTTTAAATTAAAATGATAGATAAGTATTTTATATTAATAAATTTTATCAATGCACTTTACTTTGTTAGCACTAGTGCATTATGTCTTGGAGCGCATTAATGTAAAAACCTCCGACCGCCTGCCTTTGCTATAAACAAATAAGGGATAATTTTTTCAAGGAGGTTCCATGATAAACTCTACTACAAGGTTTTCTCCTAGTAGTTGGCCATGCTTTGATACCACCTTAGTAGTAATTTGGAGAGACTTCCTAGTGGATCAATCCCCCCATCCAATCTTAAAAATCCCTATTTTCCCTCGGTGACACTTGATAGGTAATCCTCTTTAGGTACCTTCAACATCATATCATATTAAAACCCTAAGCCTCATATAGACTTGTATAGTGACCCCATAGCCCCTTCAAAGACACTAGTCTATCCTTGTCTTCAACCACCAAAAACCCAAAAAATTGTCTTTTCCTTTCTTGTTCTCTTTTTATTTTTGTTTTTCAATCTAGAATCTATCTTTTTATATTTTTAGTCTATATTGCTTAGGATTCAATGATATATATAATGGTTAGATTTTGTTCATGCTAGCTTTATCTTCAAAATATGTCATTTGGTACTAGCATATAGAGGGTTTGGATCTAAATTTCATTTCTATATCTTTGGATCTAATCGTTGTATATTGAGGTATCCTTAAAAACAAATGAAATCAATTTCTTGTCTGGATGCCCTAAATATTATGCTTGGAATGAGTAGGACAAACCCAAGTTAGAATGATTTATCTCCAAGTCTTTGCAACGTCAATTCATTATATTTTTTTATGTTCTCTTGTAGGGTGAAACAATGAGCTAGGAGATAGAACAATTTCATATTGGACGTCTTTTTTTATTTGACCTAGTCTATAACATCCACAGTTTTAATTCCCGTAAATTATAATGTAATTGTGTAAATGAAATTTAGGTTCGTGAGTCGATATGTTTAGGGTGAAGAGCATGCATAGATCAATGTGGTTGAGGGTCAAGATATGTATTCTTTACATTGTAATTATTATCAAAAGTAATTCACTAGTTGCGAAATGATAGGGACAATAACGATGGAGGGCTATGATTGCACAAAAGAGGGGGCTAAAGGGGGTTCAAGGGGTTACCCATTTTTATTAATCCAATCCATTTCATATTAATGTTTATCTCCTTAGAATTATCAAAAAACATATGAAATCCATGTAAGAGTGGTTGGTGGGAAATGTCATCTCACTAATTTATGACAACATGGGTTGAGTACAACTAATTTTCGAGAAATGTGAGAGTCAAGCTTGCATGAAAAGAAAAGGAAATTCAAGTGCATTTTTGGGATATTTTTTACATGTTGAATTTGGGTAGCAAGAGAGGAGTTGGATGTTGGAAAATAGCACTAGCCATGCTAGCCATTGAAAGACAACTTGTTGGGCTGAGTTTGATGTTGAAAATTAGATTGGTTTCTTGTAACAACTTGGGGGGGCTATAAATTAATGTTGAGAATGAGGTTTTATGTTGTAATTGACATTTCCTATGGAGGAAATTTCTCAAGATCCTTGAGAATCCCGTTGTGAGAACTCCAAAGGAACAACCGAGAATTCATCGAGTATTCAGCTATGAGATTTCTTGGACCACCATGTGCATTGGAGCCATGGAGGGAAGTGGGAAGGCCCAATTTACTACTTGGCATAGAAGGGGGATCCCATTCCTTGGGTTGTGCAAGCTGAGGGGAAAGAGAGTTGGCATATTGGAATTGTTCTTGGAGTAGAAACCTAGGAATTGGGATATTGAGTGTGTGGATAGTGGATAAGAAATCCATTCCTTCTTGTGGACTAATCTGATGCTATGAGTCCACAAGAATGTAGATTTTAACCTTGTACAATATTTACTACAAACAAATTTTCAATAAAAGAACAGAAAATATACAATGGCAAATACAAACATTACACAAATATTTTTTCCCTGGAAACACAAACTGAGAAAACCAATATATTATATATTCATTCATAGTGATACATTGTTTACAATAGAATATACATATAGGAGCCAACGACATCCAAAACCCTAACTCAATGACCTGGATTAGTCAACAACCCCAATTCCTTAACTGGAAATAGAAAACCATTGACAAAAACCATGTGCCGAAAAACCACCCAACAATGGACACAAAAATAGAGGCAACATGAAAAATGAGGCAAAAATGTGACACATTTCCCGAGGAAAAAAAAATTCTCGGGGGCACTGCCCCTACAACCCCCCCTCTCACCCGACGCAATGTGCAAAGACTATAACACATACGCAACAAATAAGACATGGATCTCTTGTATTGGATAATTGTTTCCCCATTAAAAGATAAGTTTTTGTTGTATTTTCTATGGTTATTTCCACTATGTAAAAATGTTTATTGATTGTTGTGTTTGCTTGAATGGCTACATTCCCATTTTTATAATTGTTGTTAGATGCATGAGTAATTTTGTGCTTGCTACTCCTTGTTAAGTTTTATTTGCATTAGGGTGTATTAATCCATTTTTAATAGGTTGTGTTCTTCACAATTTGGTATCAGAGCTTAAGGTTGCCACATTGGGACTACAGGGTTAGCTACAGAAAAATCTAGCTATAATATGTGTGGAATTTGGGAAAATTTTGAGTTTTCCCAGCAAAACAATGTGGGGCTGAAATCCCCTCAAAATCTCATGTTGGTATTGGGTTTATTTTTGTAGGGGTCTATTTGAACCTTAAGCAACCGAACTTGTCTTCGAGATCCAATTTCATGATTTTCATGACAACCGTGAGCTTGAAAACATGAAAAAATGGCTAGTTAAAGGTCGGAAAAATTCCACGACAAAGCATGTATCAACGAAGAAAATAATTTTTAATTCTGATACAATGTGTATCATTGAATATAAAAATCTTTAGGGATAAATTGTCACCAAAAAGATAAATTTTATAGCCAATACCGAGAGTGTCGATGAAGAAAAGTCTTTTGTGGCCGTTACAGGGTGTATTGGTGAAGAAAAACTTTCGTTGAGCGAGGTATCGATGAAGAAATTTTTTTCCAGGTGATGTGTTGGCAAATAAAAACTTTCCCTAAGAAATATGTCAGTGAAGAAAAAATTTCACCGAGCAATATGTTAGCGGAGAAAAAATTTTGCCGAGTGATGTATCGATGAAGAAAAACTTTTGATGAGCAATGTATCGGTGAAGAAATTTTTTTGTCGAGCGATATATCAACGAAGAAAAAAATTTGTCAACGAAATTTCAACGAGAAAGAAAGATAACTTTCATTGATGAAGATAATTTGTGAGGGAAAAATGATGATGAGAAAGAAAGATCACGGGGGCTTCACTCAATGAAATTGTGACATAGCACGTTTGTTCATGGGATATTAAAGAATACCCCTAATTTCACTAGATATTGAAAAAAACAACCTAAAATCCTTTTGTTGACCCCCCTCCCAATACATATGTTTAATTTTAAACCCCCCCCCTTTTTTTTTGTTAGTAAGGGATTTTATATAAAAAGGCCTTCAAAAAACCAGTCCAGAGTTACAGAAACTTGAAAACAACCGTGTTGTAGTTACTGAACTGCCCCAAGAGAGGGGAAACCAGTTCCGCTAGCCAGGTAAGTCTAGCAGTTTACAGTCTGACAGTGTTAGATAAACGAGAGTAATCTGACTAGGCTACAGCTATGAAAATAAACTAGTAAAAAGAACAAATCCTCGGTGGGGTCAGACACTTGGCAAATAACCTGGCCAGGTGGCTTGATAGGCCGCGTCCCAAGGTTCCTCTTTGATGGGCGTCCCTTTGCCTTCCAGTTGCATATCAATGTCCAATTTGCCCCCTTCCAGGTTGGCAGCTGGTAGGGTATCTCCAGGTGGACTATGCACATGGATGCCCATAGCTATCACAGCCTTCGTGTCCCCGTGCATGACCTGCACCACAATATCCCCTTCTAGCTATTGCACCTATTCATGCCTGTTGAAGCCCTCTGCATGGGGCACGCCTGTTGATGCCGTGGCTTCTGAAGTGGAGTGGAAAGCTTCCTGGAAGGTGGTGTTGGCAGCCAATTCACTTTTTCTACTTTCCTTATAAGCTTCCTACACCAATGTTTTGCAAACCTTAATTTTCGTCGCAATTCTCAAATAAAACGACACTTTTATTTTTTTCTCTTACCTTTCTTCTTGTTTTCACGACTACAAGCGTGAAAACTTGGTTTTCGAAGTCACATTAAAATCATCACTGAATTGTCGTTATCATTCTTGTCGATATGACCATTGCATTTACATTTTACTTATCATTATACAGTTGGCAAGACCTTTTGATCTGTACTCATTTGACATTCTTTGATTGATTATGTAATTTCGTTTCATGAGTGATTGAGTTTGTGATACATTGGTGATTAGATTTCCATGTTCTTTGATTGATCTACTTGATCATTGGTTTCATAAAATACATTGGTGTTATGATTAAACTCTTGGTATGAATCGTTCTATGCAACGCATGTCACATAGTCAAACCCTTGGTATTGGTTTCGATTCATTTGTTTGGTTTTGAAACTATAACTATTGCTTGCACGAATGTTTTATCCACTTACCAAAGGTTTCGATTGATTGATTCAAGTGGTATAGTTGTAACACATATGCGTTGTGATTTGAATAGTTGAAAGCGTCGGTGATTGTACCATGGTAATGACTATTCTGCATGGGAAGAAATAGCTCCACCACCTTCACACGATATGTCATTAATGTTTGCCCCTACCCCTGTTTCACCTCTGCTAGCATCCGGTAAGCCTGTGAGCATTCTGCTCCTATGTATGCTGTGTTCAAACCCTGGCTCATTCACATCGCCCACCGTGTCAAGCTCTGCTACTCTTTGATAACGCCCGAAAAGATTTACAAGATAATGGTTGTTTCACATTTGTACAAAGGTTCGAGGGTTTTAATCTGTTTGTTGCACAACAATTCTCCCTTACCTTTGATGGGTGTAGGTCCAAAGTAGGCGACATTCATCTTGAAATCAGTGAAGAGTTCATTAGCTCTGCCACGGGATTAGCAGCCACGGGCCAACGATAGTTTAAAAACTCTAAATTCGATGAGGTGCCATGGAATTTACTGTTCATATCATGAAAAGTCACATACTATGACAAAGGTATGCCTATTTCCACGCTTAAGCCAAGGTGGCATGATCTTTTGATAGTGGTTAAACAATTTCTGACCTGTGAGGGTCGGTATGAATTAGTTTTTCTTTATCACCTTCGATTGTTAATGAATTTCATGGGTTATCCATTGAACATACCATTTTATTTCCAGTGTAGTCTTTACAAAATGGCTAAGAGGTTTAAATGAGAGAAGGCCAATAGTAGCTTGTTCACCATGGCCTGATCAGACTCATCGTCGTTCATCATTTAAACCTCCATGGTGATAGTTGGAAAGATTTTCTCTCTCAGAATGGCTTTGTTGATTCAGAATCTATCCAAATCGATAATTCTGTGGTCAGTGAGACTAAGTTCGGGCCACCCGTGCCTTTTCATGCCTTTCTACCCTCTCCCAAACCCTTGGTCTACCCTGATATCAACCTACCTAACATTATAACAGACAAGGTTGAGGCTGTTAAAAAGCTTGTGAGCAAGAAGGTCAATAGTAACCCTACTATCGACGGCAAAGGTAAAAAGAATGCTCGACTGATATCAAGACTTGCTAGGAATAAACCTAAACCTAGTGTTGATCAAAATCCCATAGTCCTCAGTGAAGACTCAGACTCTTATATCAAGCGCTTCCTAGCTAGTGAGTACCCTTATTCCCAAGGTCTGTGCTCCGAGCCACCCTATGACTTCGTTTCTAATTTACCCCCTTGCATAAAGAACAATCTTAGCTACCTAGGGATCAAGCTACCTAATGAAACCCTCGGTGATTTAAACCAACCCTTGACTATTATTTCAAAGCCTGGGCAGTCGTCATGCGACCAATGTAATGTGTGGCTGGAACGCTACTATACCGACGTTCCCTTATTACAGTCGAAAATCAAATCATTGGAAAACCAAGTTACATTGTTGACAAGCCAAAGGGACAAGCTTCAAGATAATGAAAAGAAGCAGAAAACCACTGGTTCCATCGTATTTAGGAATGTTGAATCGGATACAGCCTTCATCAATTCCAAGCTATCATGACCAAGTTGTCTGCTCATTATCCAGGTATGAGTTTCGATATCAATTACGTTCTATGAATTGCTAGGATTAATATAATGAATTGAGTTTGGTTTTCAAATATCTCTATCCATTGTTCGAAATGACTCTGTCATAGCCATATCAAAAACGGTTATGTTGTGGATCCTGTACATTGTTTTCGTTTTGCTAAAATTAAATGAAGTTATGATTTGGTTATACGATTTGGTCATGCCCAGTTTAGCAATTGATTGGTTTTCACTGGGTTTGATTCGTTTTGAATAATTCTGTTGGTTTGAGTTAACGAAATCAATGGTTTTTTCTTTCGTTTGGATTTGGATTATATCTAACCTGTGCAAAAGATCTCTTCACCGAAATCATGGAACTGTGTTGATTCATAACGACTATGTCAAACTCAGACTGTTCGATTCGCTCTTGTTTTGATTGGATTGCTGCGTATCTTGAGTTAGCATGATTGTTTCTATGAATTAGATTCGTATCGAAAATAGAATTGATGATGCTATATTGATTTTAATTTTCAAAACGAGTTTGTTAAACTCAGATCGACATATGTTATCTCTGTTGAATTCGTATGAGAAATTTCGGTTAATAGTTCGTTTTGAAATGAATTCAAATAATGATTTCGTTGAATGTCAATCGATTTTTGTCTGCCCCCAATTGGCAATAACAAACGATTGGACGAGTCCTACAAACCCTGTTATCAACCGATTAATTTCACGATGATTTCATTTGTATCCATTTTGATTTGATTCGCTAATAGCATAGATCGTTTGTTTATGTTTAATATAGTGTGATCAATTTGAGAAGACGATCCTATTAATTCGGTTTGGATTCAAAGTGATCTTGTGGATAGCTGAAGAAAATTTTTGTGTTGATTTCAATTGGTCCATGAATCACTTTCATTGCTGTTGAGTTATCCAATATGATTTCGTTTACCTGATTTTGTGACAACAAGTGGAACAGAGTACATGCATCTCTGTACATACGAATTGCAATGGTCAATTTGGGCATGCTATGACAATATAGGAGTACATGCATCTCTAACTGGGTAGTTCATAAGGCACAATACTTGCTAAGGTTTTGCAAATGGGGTAGCAAGCTAAGTGGGCTTGATTGTGGGGAAAACTCCACAGTTAAGCGTGCTTGAGCCAGAGGCGTCTTGGGATGGGTGACCACCTGGGAAGTTCTGGTTACCAGGTGCAATCCCCGGAAGTGATGATTGATGCTATGCGATTCATTTCGTTGGCTTCAATCCCATTTCTTCACCCCTGTGAGCATCACCCGATGCAATGAGTGCTAAGTGGACTATTCAAATAATGAGAATTATTGGTCAGTTGAGACTAATACTCATGAATATGGGTCATAGATTAATGACTTACACTACGCAGTTAATCCCCAAAATAATATCTAGTAGTTTTTATTTTTAAGTTGTTAATTTGAGTTAG
>JASDQU010736249.1:67082-124524 GCA_032191745.1 Picea mariana
CATTTCGTTGGCTTCAATCCCATTTCTTCACCCCTGTGAGCATCACCCGATGCAATGAGTGCTAAGTGGACTATTCAAATCATGAGAATTATTGGTCAGTTGAGACTAATACTCATGAATATGGGTCATAGATTAATGACTTACACTACGCAGTTAATCCCCAAAATAATATCTAGTAGTTTTTATTTTTAAGTTGTTAATTTGAGTTAGAGATAGAAACTTGGGATATTTTCCCAGATTTGTGTAAACAGTTTTGATAACTTCCACAGGGATGTTTTACCCTGTGGGAGGTCTTTAAATACTTTATTATTTTTTGTAATAAGGATCATCCTCACTTGTGGGAGAACCAGGCTATGGATTTATGAAACAAACTGGGATGAGAGTTGATGTCTTGTAACAACTTTCGCTTTCAATATATCAAACTTTTCTTTCAAGTTTTATGCATATCAGTTTGCAGTTGATTATAGAATACTTTAGCTATCATAATCTATTGCAGGATGATGTGATTTGATTAAAGTGCTATCCATATATGATCTCTTTCATTATTTTTAAAGTACAACAATCACTTTTTTTCAGTTAATGAATGACATATTTCTCTTCTTTGTTAATTGAATAATTTTGTATAGATCTTTGCATACAGCTTTATCTAACTGTTAAGATTTATAAATCATAAGGTTGCTGTAAATTTTTATGTCTTGTTTGTCCTATAATTATATTTGAAGAGCACAACTGCTTCTAGTTTACGAGAATCTCGGGGATAATTCGGTGCGGGTTTCCTCCCTCCAATCAGCTAAGACAACCATTACATACAGGACGAACCTGGAGCGTTTCTTCAGGTCAGTTTGTTATTTATTTAATAGATAATTTGTTAGTATAATTTAAGTAGTTTAGTTAGATATATGTGTAGTTTAGATTTGTATTTAGAGTTAGTATCTTAGTTGTTTAGTTTAGATAGTTTTTTATTTTATTTCTTTTTCATAAAATCGTAAAAATCAAAAAACAATAGCTCTCGCTGTCTTAGGAAAGAATACGAATGAGTTTTTCAGGTTTTCATTCAAATCTGTAAATTGTAAATATTTTACATTTGTGAATAAGATTTATTTTTGTTAGTAGTTAGATATTTAATTTCTTAGAGTTAGCATAGTATTAGATAGTAGATTGTATATATAATAGTTAGATTTGTTTAGTTTGTTTTAATAGTTATTTTTAGTTAGATTAGTTAATTTAGAGTAGTTTTCTTTTTTCCTTAGGACTTAGATCAGCTAACGGAGCCACTAAACCCGTCAGGGTGGTTCATCCCAAACGGATTGGGTTATTTAGACAACCCCAGACTGGTTCCACTCTCCCAGTTGACGGACGGTCAATTTCGCCCGTCAACAGGTGGACAGGATCTGAAGGAGGGTTGAAGTCTTCCCATCCAAAAGCTGCAGTCTGAATTGGAGGTCCTCCAATCCCTACAGGAGCTCAAAGACCAGCCTATAGAGGATGTCTAGACTATCTTTCAGCTATGAATCAGGGATGAAGTCGGTAGACGAGTACGTACTATTCCAGGTAGTTTGAAGAAAGGGTGGCGCCCCCAAGGGTGGTCGGGAGGAGTAAGCCAGCGGTGCAAAAGAAGGCCCGTTGGCTAGGGAATTCGGTGGAGCTATGGGAAACAACGAAAGAGATCCTGGCGAGCTATCAATGATGACCATACATTCGAAGCGGGAGGCAGGTGGGGTGGAGGAGGCGAGAGGTTCTAGCTCGGGCTGCAAAGGCTGCGAGGAGTACGTGGAGGGTGAACTAGGGGGAGAAACGTAAACACGAGGCTGAGGAGGATGCCATGGAGATCCTCTTCTTGGCCTCCCTCTTTGGCGCGACATACTGAGCTCAGAGGAAATGCAGAACTGAACCGAATGCCCCAGATGGACGTGGAGAGCCTGGAGAAGGCCGAAGGCTGTGAGCACCATGAAAACCCAGAGTAAGCTAGGCTTGGGCAGTGAAGGGAAGAGAAGGTCAGGTCGCAAGCGAGGATTTAAGTCATCTGCAGATAGAGAAGCCATGGTATAGTCGGGAATGGGAGTCGGGCGCACCAGTGTTAATGGTGCAACAACGATGTAAAATCAAATAAATGCAAGGTCTAGGCGGCAAGATTTGGCACAAGCCCGAGACATGGCTCCCTCCCTCACTGGCCTGACATTTCCTACTCCTCTTGCCATGTGGCCTGCACTAGCACCCCATCCAGGGGAAAAACCCCTATTTTTACTAGATATCCTAGGTATCCATTTTTTTCATGGCATTTTTAATACCCCTTTTTATTTATATCCTTAGTATGCAAACATGTTAGAACTCTTATACACTCACAAATCACAAAGGTAATTGAAAATAAGAAAACCAGTGCACTAACATCCCAATATAGGGATATGATGCTACAATAAGAAAGCTTTGGGTTCAAGGCCTTTATGTCATACTAATTTCACCTCTCTTTAGTATAATACATGGTCATGCAGTTTTTTAGGAAGGGGGTTTATTGAACTACAAAATTCTCAAAGTAGAGAACCCTTTTACATAAACTTATTTTGCACCTCTGTATGAAAAAACACATGAAATCACACCAGAATGATGACTTTAACTTCTTGCAAAACAACCTTATAGTTGAAGAAATTAGTGGTTTCATTTTGGAAAATGCACCATGAACATAAAGTCTTTCTGTATGATTATATTTATTCAAAGTTTTTTTACTAAATACCCAAAATAAAGACCACTGATTGTAGCATCCAAATTCTACCAAAATCATTTTGGGTTCATGGATGAAATAATACAAAAAATGGGGAGTGGAGGAGATCCCTATTTATAACCTATAGGACAAGGAGTGGAGAATCTGTGTGTCTTCATCACTTGGTTTACTATCAACATCATTTCTTCAACCCATCCTCACTTGTATGTTGGAGTTGAAGGGGATGTTTATTTATGATGAGTGGTCAAGTAATTCATTTAGCAAGAACCCAGAAAGATAGGCTATTGTTAAACTAGTTTACCAAGATTCTTCATAGAAAGGAGTAGAGGATTTTTCATTAAGTGAGTGAAACCTTTTGGTAAAGTTTCTTTGCTTGGATAAGACCAAATAATCTATCAAGCATATCATTGGATTAGGTGTTGAGGAGAAAGAGTTTAGATACATAATGATCTGGGATGTGATCTAAGTCACCTCATTGAAGTTCAAATTCAGTAACAATGAAATTTGAATAAAATTTGTTAATACAAAATATGTGATCAAATTATTATGCATATATATATTAGACATATAATTATAAATTAAAAACCTATGGTTACATTATTTAAATTCTACAATTAACTAATAAATAAATTAAAATTAAATTAAAAAATAATAAAATCATAGATGATATTTGAATAAGTTTAAAATTCAAATAAAAAAAACAAAGTATAATAGAAGTTTTAATCCTAGGTTTGAGATTATGCTTATAAAATATTACCCCATTAAACCCATTTTTTAACCCAATAAGACTATCGTAACTCCAGCTCTGCCACTGAAGAAAATCATGATCTGTCATTGTGTCACTATGGAATGACATGAGCTAATGTTGTACCCAAATCGTTAAGAAATTAAGTTGTCATCGACAAACGGGCTCTCGTGTCCACTGTTGTACCATGTACGTTGTCCATGTACCAATGCTAGTCACCACAAAATGAACTTGCCCAATAGAGGATAGAAGTCATTTTTGAAGGAAACCATTGTTGCAAAACTAAAATCATTGAAAGTTATGTCAATGTGAACAAAATCACTAGACTAAAATGAATTTTATCGTCCTCTCATCAAATTCAATGAATTTTATCCACTAAATGCTGAACTCAGTGACTTGGTGTGTGATTGATGGTAAATGGGACAATATGCTCTCCATTGTCCAATTCATGCAAGAGGGGTCTACCTCAACTCAAAATGATGAACTCAGTGACTTGGTGTGTGATTGATGGTAAATGGGACAATATGCTCTCCATTGTCCAATTCATGCAAGAGGGGTCTACCTCAACTCTTTTTCTTGTTCCTGTGATTTTAATTTTAATGGTAGCATTATGGAAGTATTCTTTGCTTGTGTTTTTCTTGTTTCTGTGATTTTAATTTTAATGGTAACATTATGGAAGTATTCTTTGTTTGTGTTTAGAGTTTAGTGCCTGATCCATATTACTGTGTAACCATACAAAGATAGATATGGATTTTTATAGGAGAACTACAAGTTTATTCATCTAAAACATGACAATCCAAAAAAGGAAAACTAAAATGCCTAGCAATTTAAATTTTAAATACAAGTTCCATGCTTTTGTTTAATTTTTTTGTTTTCATTTTCTCTTATTTGGTACTGAATGGAAATGTGATTTATTTATTTTCTAATTTCTTGTAGATGCATGGGAGAGAAGCTATGGTGAAAAAATACCAATTTTACAAAAAGTTGTTATTCATGTGTTGATCCAAACTTGTAGCACTTTGGGTTTCAGATGCAATTAGAGTGTTCTAAAAACAATACACTAAAAAAGACACAACTTTGTATATTGACAACTAAATGATAGTGTCCTTGTCTACTACAATCTTTGGTTTTGGGTGAAATAGTGGGAGAAATGAGTGGATGTAGAGACCTTTTGTTTGGATGTGACATTAATCTTATGCCTAACATGTACGTGGAGAGTGACATGCCTATCATGATGATGAGTCACCTGGATGGTTATATGGGGAGGATGACCAAGAGCAAGGCCCTCCATCTAGTTAGAAATAGCTAATGAACATTTGAAATCAAATCTCCATCTCCTTAGAAATAGATAAGAGAAATCAATCCTCCATCTCCTTATCAACTCTTGGCCAAAGAACCAAAGAAGCGAAAAATGATGAAGCAACTCTAATGCACCAAATGAAAAATTTGTCAAATCTCAACATAAGTGCTCTAATCATTCAAACCAGGGAATCCTAGTAACATTGAAATTGATCTAACTGATGTCAAGTGTTAAAGTTCAACAAGAAAGATTTGAACAAAGAACAGATTCCATTGTAATTCAACATAGGAAGGGATTGTATAATGATCAATCAATCAAGGAGAAAAAATAGTAACCAAGTCCATCCTATGTCAAACAAATCATCAATCCATTTGGAATCTATGAAACCCTCAAATAAGTAGACACCAAAAAAGAATATGAAATTCCAAACTAGATGTCCTAAATAATAGACATGTCAATGACTCTACAAATCTTGTTTTTGTTATCCAACTGGGCATTCTTCAAGGCATCAAATGTGCAATGTTTTAACCCAAAGTGATCCTGAAAAGTATGTTCTCAACAAATATTGCATATAGAATTCCATGTGTAATAATTAGTACTAATTAAGATTATTACATTCAAATTAACCATAATGAATAACATAAATCAAATGGCTTTAAGAACATAAACTGACGACACTAATACAAAGTACACAAAAATAACACTTTGTGAAAAAACGACACTCATAAAGGTGCTTAGATGACCAAGATATGCCCTTCAAAAGTTCCAAAAGGTAGGTTCTAATAAAATTAAGATACAACAACCACTAAACATTAATATTATAGAAACCAATTGCACCCATGCATGGAGCATGGAAAAACACACTGCAAAAGACTGCACTAAAAATTGTATAACAAATTTATTCTTGTTTGAAAATCAACTTCAAAAACTAAAAGTAGAAGGGAGAGGGGTCCTCCAAGATATTAATGTGGCATGATGATATGTCAGGATGTTGCAATGAAACATGGAAAAATTGGTTGTTAACACGATAATCTCTAATGATGACACATAGCAAGGATGTAAGGATGTAACTATTTGGCGATACCCCGTGTCTCTATTGTGTGTATGTGGCCTCTACATGTTAGTATGTGTTACTCCTGGCATGCTGATGTGTTGCTCAAGCGAGGATCCTTCATCATAGAACAACAACAAGAAGGGGTCATTTCACCTTGGGTGACTGTCCCAAGAGGATATGTCCAAAACTTCAAAGGGGTGTGTGTGGGGCTTTGACCAATGTAAGACCCATGTGAAAGGTGGTGTTTTTGCAATAAATAATGATGGCATGGGGCCCTATTAGGGCCACAACTCCAAAGGAAATGGTTAACACCAATCCAAGAAGAGGCAACACTGACAAAGAAAATACCTCCAACCATAATTGAGGGCCACGGAGGTGAGGGCACTGAAAAAAATGCACAAAGGGTGAGGAGAGGCCAAGTGATCCAGATTTAGAAGTGGAACGAGCTAATTAATAGACTAAATACAATAAACAAAAAGATAGGAAGAATAACACAAATATCTAGTGAACAATATCTTCTATTAAATAATGAAATAGGCCGAAACTGTAAAACTGCAGAACTGAAACTTGCTCGAATGGTGGTAGTTATCTCTAAGAAGAGATGTGGCTGCTACATGCATCCGTCTAAGCAGAATGGATTAAAATGAGGCTCCAAATTCCCTTTTCATATTACTCATGAATATCAAAACCATATGCATCCAAAAACTTAACCCTAGAAGGTGAAACATCAAAAGTCATGTGGGCCCTATGGGTAAGTTGGTGTAATTTGGTACCTCAACTTCCTAGGGTCATAACTTTTGCATACGACCTCTGTTTTAGGTGAGTGATAGACCGTTGGAAAGGTATTTAGGAGAAATACACATTCTTCCATCAGAATTTGACTTCGTCTATAGTTTGACTATGGCGAGCCAAAAAAAAACATTTAGGGCCCCAAAACAGCCCTAAAAGTACAACAAGATGTGCTGACATGAAAACATACAAAACAAGCTAGTTGGATTAGGTGAGAGGCCACCCATATCCACATAGAGAATGTGTGAGGCTTCAGACAACCCCAGAAGTGTAGAAATCACAATTAAAAAATAGTACAGAAAGACATGTTGAACAAAAATGGACATGAGGAGCCAGTTGGAATAGGTGGGTGGCCACCAATATCAACCTGAATCACCAAAAGCTTGACCACTACAACTTGAAGGCAGAGAAGGAAGGTGAAAAAAAATTCCTTGAACCACAAAGGAAAGATGACTTGATTACCCACAAACCAAGCACAAGAGGGCCTCGAAGCCCATACAACCACATAACCATGAAAAGAAGAAAATAAAAAATCCTAGGATCCATTGCACACTACAATGAAAAAAAAATATCATGAAATAGCACGTTGAGAGGGGATATCTAAAGGATCCCACGAGAATGAGGTAGCAGAGACAATGGCCTCAAAACGCTCTAAAACTTGCCACAAAACCACCAAAAAGCATTGGGAAACCAAGAAAATAAGAACTTTGATAGAAGTTTATTAAATCAAAACTATATTAAAACAAAGTATTTAACCCTTTTAAAGGGACAAACATGGAGGACTAGAGTAAAGTCTTCATATTTGAAGAAAACAAAGGCCCTTTTCAACAAAATGAAATTCAATATTCTGACTTCATCTATTGTCTCACTGTGGTGAGCCAAAAAAATAACGTTTAGGGCCCCCAAAACAGCCCTGAAAGTACAAAAAGATGTGATGACATGAAAACATACAAAATAAGCCAGTTGGATTAGGTGAGAGGCCACTCATATCCACCTGGAGAATATGTGAGGCTTAAGACAACCCCAAAAGTGTAGAAGTCACAATTGTAAACCAGTACAGAAAGACATGCTAAACAAAAATGGACACGAGGAGCCAGTTGGAATAGGTGGGTGGCCACCAATATCCAAATGGATCAATCCTCCCCCCTTAGGAAGAAATGGTCTCTATTGCATTGAGTTCGCCCATCAAGTGAGGAAACTTCTACTAGATTTGGCCGTGGGTGAGCCACTTGCCTTGGTGTAGGAGTTGCCCTGCCTTGACAACCCGATAAAGCTGGATCCACTACTAGCGAGTTCCCTTGACGTCTGTGTCCACGATATGATCGATGGATGCTTGTTCCATGCAGTCAGGGTTGAGCTCTATTGGTGTCAGTTTTTCAACGATCTCAAAGGTGTCCAATAATGGTGGAAAATATGGCCTAAGGAGGTCCACATTGAATACAGGATGCAGACCAAGGAAGGGTGGAGTGTTGATCTCAAAATAATTGCTACCCACATCCTTGGTGATAGTTTAAGGCCCATAACAGAGTGGGAGAAGCTTCTAATGGGGCCCAATGAGACTCTCCTTCTGCAAATGTAACCAGACTTTGTCGCTAACCTGAAACTGTTGCGATACCTTGTGTTTATCATGGCGCTACTTGTACTTAGCATTGGATTTCTTCAAAATCTCTTGGACCTGTTGGTGGATGTGTTGAATCTACTGAATGGATCTAGTGGATTTTTCAATCACAGGCTAATTAGGGGAATATTCTATCTATGCGGTGGAAAGAGGAAGTGCAACATCAATGGGTCCCAAGGGTTGGAATCCCAGACCCACCTGAAATGGGTTGTGGTCAGTGGAACTATGGAGAGCCATGTTGTAGCTGTTTTGGACATATGGGAGTCTCTTGTCCCATGTACGAGGATGCTTTGAATTGTACATGCACAGGATGTGCACAATAATTTGATTGAAAACCTCAGTTTGGCCATCAGTTTGGGGGTGGAAAGAAATGGATTTTGTGAGCTTGGTGTCCAACAGAGACCAGAGACTCGACCAAAAGGTGTTGAGGAACCTATTGTCTCGGTCGGAGATGATGTTCTATGATATCCCAAAGTGGACCCAAACTTGTTCAAAGAAGAGCTTGGCAATCTCGGCCACTATGACATTCTTCTTATAGGCTGTGAGGATGGCCATCTTCGAAAATCAATCAATGACCACAAACACGGAGTCATTTCCGTGCATGGTGGATGACAAACCAGACATGTAATCCATTGAGATGGATTCCCACAGCTTCTCGGGAATAGGAAGAGGGGTGTATAAGCCTTGCTTCTTGATGGTTGGCTTAGCGATGGAGCAGGCAGTGAAAGATCAGATATATTTGTTGATGTCCTGTCGAATTTTTGGCCAATAAAAATGATTTTGAAGAACGACCACAGTTTTCTCTATGCCAAAATGTCATGCCAACCGATTGTAGTGTTATTCCCAAATCAAATTTGCATGCTCACTTGTAGGAACACAGAGATGGCCCAGGTGGCATAAGAGTCTGTCCTGAATATGGAAATCAATGACAGCGACGTCTGTACCCAAGAGATGATATGTGGTGGGGAAGTCTGGATCTTGCTGATAAAGTTGGGGCCACTACGATGCTTCATGTCCACAGGATTGGAACATAGTGGTGATTGCATCCACAGGAGGCTGACCGAGACAACTAGAGACATGATTGGATATACCTGTCTTATACTTGATGTTGATATAGAACTACTGCAACTAGGTGGACCACTTCTGATGGAGGTCATTCTGCAATTTCCCATGTGTTTGTATGAATTGCAGAGGCTTGTGATCAGTGTGTATGATTGTCTCTTTCCCCAGAATGTAATATTTCCATTAACGATAGGCTTGTACAATGGAATACATTTCCTTGTCATAGGTGGGGTATTTACGGACAGTATCAGAGAGTGTCTCACTATGGTATGCTACAGGATGCTCATGCTGAGTGAGAACTGCACCCACAACATAGTCAGATGCATCAGTCTCAATCTCGAATGGTTGTTGCATATCGGGCAAAGAGAGTACGGGAGCTGAGCACAAGCGATGTTTTAGATCATCAAATTCTCGTTTTTGATCCTTCCCCCACATGAAATTGGTCCTACCACTGCCCTTGGTTACCTAGCTAAGGGACCATGCAATATGGGAGAATGCCAACACGAACCATCTGTAGAAATTGGCTATTCCCAAGAAGCTATGAAGCTCAGTCAATGTGGTTGGGGCTGACCAGTCACAGATGACTTGGATCTTAGCTGGATCAACATGCACCCCATGCTCATCAATAATGTAGTCCAAGTATTGGACTCTATTCATGCCAAAATAACATTTTTCCAAGTTGGCATAAAGCTTGTGCTGCCGTAGAGTGCTCAAAACCTATTGAATATCCCGCATGTGCTCTTCCCACGTTCTGATTAAGATGAGGATGTCATCCAAATATACTACCAAAAAGGAGTTGGTGAAAGGTCTCAATACATCATCCATCAACCTCATGAAAGTGGCTGGTGCATTTGTTAAGCCAAAGGGCATGACTAGCCATTCGTAGAGACCTTCTTTAGACTTGAAGGTTGTCTTCCAAAAATCACTTGGTTCGATGGGAACCTGGTGGTAGACAGATTTCAAGTCAATTTTATTGAAGAACTTTTCCCCCTTGAGTTGGTCAATAAGGTCATCAATCTTGGGAATGGGGTAGCGGTTCCTGACTGTGATTTTATTTAAGGCTCTATATTCAATGCAGATTCGCCAAGTCCCGTCCTTCTTTTGCACCAGTACAATCGAGCTTTCACAAGGGGAAAATCTGGGTCTGATGTGACCCTTCTGAAGAAGATATTGGATTTGACGCCTAATTTCATCATTCTCCATTAGCGAGCACCGATAGAATATCCCATTAGGTAGAGGTGCGTCGGGGATCATATCAATTAGATGCTTGAATTGGCAGTGTGTCGGTACCCATGTAGGTAAGGCGAAGATGTCTATGTATTCTTCCACGATCTCGTTCACTTGTTGTTGTTGTTCCAAAGAGAGGCATTGTGTAGAGGCCACATATGTGGAAACAACCTTCTTCTTACTATGAGAACGGAATAAGACAAACTTCTCGGTCTGTGAAATGACCTTACTGCATTGCTTAGCAGAGATTAAAAAAATAACAGTAGTCAGTGTCACCTCTGGGATCGTGTACAATTGTCTACCCAAGTTAATAATAACAATGCGGGGTCTAGACTCATACACAACATGACACTTCCACAAATACAGTTTTCCTAAAATAACATCACAAAATTCAAGGGGATAAATATCACACAGTACCTCATCTTTGAAAGGCTTGATGTCATAGGGTAGACGACATTGTTGGCTGACACAAAGATCTCTTCCTTGACAAAGCCAGCTGATGGTGTAGGGATGTGGGTGCAATGTCATTGGCAGGTATATATCCTTGATGACCTCTACTAAAATCAGCTTCTTCTGGCTATCGATGTCGACAATGAAATGAATCAGAGCCCCCTTGAACCACATCTGTGAGTGAAAAAGGTGTTCCCCTTCCTCTGGTTCTTCTATTTCGCTTGACCAGAATTTGGTGGTAGTGACAATGGCACTGGGTTAAACATAGATAATATGCTTCCCTATTTTAGGATTTGACTCAGAATCAAAATCAGCCTTTGACTCAGAAGCCTTCAGCTCGACCAAGAGGGACTTCTTGGAGCGATATTTGTCGGTGTTGTGCCAAGGGATTTTATGGTACTCACACCATTTTCCTTTGTCCTTCTTCATCTTCTTGTTTCCCTTCTTGTGTTGCAACTTGGATGGATTGTCCTGAGGGAGTCCATCATGACTTGGTCCCTTTCTATGTGGGTTGGGGTTTTCTTTGCTCTGCTTTGGCTGTGAGGGGTTTGCAGATCCAAACTCTCATCGTTTCTACTTAAATTTCTGCTCGATCTTGAAAGCGTATCTATAAGTCATGCCCAATGAGGCAATGTCCAGGAAATCCATTTCCATTTGAATGTATCTATGCAAACAACTGCAATATTTGAGCACCAGATAACACTCAGAATATTTGATACCCAATTTGGTGTGTAGGGTATGGAAAATATTGGTGAAGTCTAGTATTGTCTAGTCCCTTTCTTGACATAGGGTGGTCCATCTGGTGTACTGGTTCTTCTAGCTTCCAACATGGTAGTATTTTTCTTTAATGGCGTCCCGAAAGGAATCCCATGTAGGGCCACCACAAAAATTGCATATTCCTCCACGGCCCTTTTCTCAGAGTAAGTATCCCACTGACGCAAACGCACCACCGACACGTCTGCTCCCACCAAGACCTTCTCTTCCTTAAACCCGAAGAGCTGAAATACTCTTCAAATCCCTTATCGGGACTTTTCTGCACCCACAGGATACTATCTTTATGACCTCCCTTCCTTCAATCGGGAAATCGGACCTCGCGTGATCGCGAGTCCTACAGACACAACTCCGGGCTTTTCAAATCTCCGAAACCCGATGTGGTTCCACACCACTGCTTTCCTTGATATTATCGAGAATTTCCCCCGTTGGGAAATCAGTCCTTACGGTGTTGTGAGAACCTACCTCCACGATTCTCCAATTCTCGATCTGCGATGGCACTCCCAGCTAGGCCTTCTGATCCCTGTGATCACAATACCCGTTGTATCAGGGCTTCAAACTTTGGGAAAGCAGAGTGTATGGACTCTGCACTCTCAGAATCCCTGATTCCCCGATCTCTGATGCCACTTGGCGTCAACCCACGGCAAGGTCCGACCTTCCAACACCTGTCCTCCACTACGGCCCCTTAACCCTGTCGAGAAATCGCATATCGGAGTATCGCGATTCCCGTTGTCAATGTACACGAGACCTTTGATTCCCTGAACCCCGATACAAATTTCCACCTGTCCTCTGTTCTAGTGCCTGGGACCCACACTCTCGTGGCGATCGGGAAATTGCAAGTCAGAGGTTCGCAATTTCAAATGTGCTAGTTCACAAGACCTCCAAAACTCTGAACCCCGATGTGAGATGACACCTGTCTCCTATCACACCTTTCGGGGCCCACAACTTTAACTGTCGAGATATCGCGTTTCGTGATATCGTGATTCCTGGTGTGACGGTTCCTTTTTCCTCTGAAATCCCGAAGTGCCAAACCCCGACTCGCTCCAGATTGCTGACACATGTCTCGTCCGGGATCCACGGCTATGATCTCTTTTCAAAATTTTGGGACTTATGAGGTCTCGATTCTCTTGTTCAGTGGAACCCCGATAAATCTAGTATCCTGATGATTCCTCCGGGACTCCTCGTCTGTGTGCTAGGGATTAAAACCCATGCAACTTTCTCGAGATCTAACGGATGACGGGAATTCGCTGTTGGCCTCGAAAAATACTGACCGTCGATGCTTCTCCTCGAAGATTTTTTGGAAATGACTAAGTGTTTCTTCCAGAACCCACTTTCCAATGCCTGCACTTGCGACCTCTGCTCGAGTCTTCCTCGACCCAAACCTCCTGGGCTCTCTTTCAACGATACCATGAAGGTGCTATACCTCCTGATCTTTTCCCACTCTGATTCTTCAAAGCAAACTGCGCGCACTCCTTGCGCTCAACATTCAATGACTTCTCAAGTGTTGAATCCTTCCGACTCCGCGCACTTCCTGCAGGAGCAGTCTTCAATCTCCTTTGCTCAGATTAACAATTGAGACTTTCTCTTCAGCCTGCACACTCCTTGCATGGATTCAACAACTCCCTTCCACTTCTGGGTGAATGAGAACAAGAGTTAGACTACTGAGCCTTCATCAACACACTCTTTGCGAATGAATTCAACTGCACACCTTGCAGGAATCTCCTGGCTCAGATAGAGAAACAATTAAAACTTATTCTCTCCCCCTTTTAGACTTCAGTTGAAACATGAAATCACATGCATTGCACATACAAAGCAAATGCATAACAAGAAGAAAACATCCATGAGCACATAAACAATATACACAGAGAAACAACACCAGCCAAGAGGTTGAATCAGAACTTTCTTCTATTAATTCAACATCTGTACATGGGTGTTCTTCATACAATTCTCTGCATGCTCTTCTCTTCTAAATGCTCCTGAATAATGTTACAATGATACAATGAGGGTGTCTATATCCGTTTTCCCTCCTTTCATCTAAAACTGTCTAATCTGGAAATAAATCCTATCTACCTGCATTAACTAGATTAAATGCCTCCTATCTACTTCAGACAAGAGAGTATGGCTCAAGGTCTGATACAATATAGAAAGGTGCTCCTTCATAAATACATCATTGAAGACTTGCGCTACAATCCCAAAGCATTTCAAAAATTTGGGTTTGNCTGCATGCTCTTCTCTTCTAAATGCTCCTGAATAATGTTACAATGATACAATGAGGGTGTCTATATCCGTTTTCCCTCCTTTCATCTAAAACTGTCTAATCTGGAAATAAATCCTATCTACCTGCATTAACTAGATTAAATGCCTCCTATCTACTTCAGACAAGAGCGTATGGCTCAAGGTCTGATACAATATAGAAAGGTGCTCCTTCATAAATACATCATTGAAGACTTGCGCTACAATCCCAAAGCATTTCAAAAATTTGGGTTTGTTTATCCAGCTAATCTTCGCTTGATGTGTTGGCTCGCTTGTTGAGTTGGCGATGCTCCTGCATCATACTCCTCGGCTTGAAAACTCTAATGGGCTTCTGTCCATGAGCTCCTACACGGTATGTCGATGCTTTTGAATCACTGATCCAATCTCCCAGTTGGCATCTTCCACTGGATTTCTGGTTGTTCATCACTTCCAGCTCCTGCTTCCTCAGCCTTATAGGGATACAAGTCTAAGACATTGAATGTCAGAGATATTCCTATCTCATCTGGCAACTCAATCTCATAAGCATTTTCTCCCAATTTCTTTAGGACTCTGCATGGCCCAATTTTCTTCATTTTTAGCTTATTGTATGTTCCCCTTGGGAACCTTTCCTTCCTCAGATGTGCCAAAACTAGATCACCAACTTCAAACTAAAGTTGTCTCCGATGCTGATCTGGTCTGTGCTTATATTCCTGATTTGATTGTAGCAATCGCTTCTTCACCCTGCTGTGAAGTTCTTCCATCGCCTCTGCGAATTTTTCAACGCTTGCGCTCTTGGTCATTATCTTCTCTGAATCCCTCAGTTCATATACTCCTCTTGGCTACCTACCATATACAATCTCAAATGGAATTTTTCCTGTGCTTCTATTCACTGAGTCATTGTACGCAAACTCTGCCTGTGGCAACACATTGTCCCAGCTGTTGTGGTGCTCTGTCACCAGGCTTCTTAATAAATCCCCCAGACTTCTATTTACCACCTCTGTTTGCCCATCTGTCTGAGGATGATAGGCAGAACTAAACATTAAGTTAGTTCCCATCTTCTTCCAGAGTGTCCTCCAGAAATGTCCAATGAATTTCGTATCCTGGTCTGATACTATGCTTCTGGGTAACCCATGAAGTCTAACAACCTCCTTGAAAAACAAATTTGCGATATGAGTCACATCGTTGGTCTTCTAGCATGGAATAAAATGTGCCATTTTAAAAAACCTTTCAACCACCACAAATATTGAATCATGTCCTCTCTGCGTCCTAGGCAACCCCAATACAAAATCCATGCTGATTTCATCCCATGGCCTCTCAGGTATGGGTAAGGATTGATAGAATCCCGCATTCTGCTTCTGGCCCTTTGAATGATGGAAAATTCTACATCTGTCAGCAAACTTCTTGACATTTGTTCGTATCCTCAGACAAAAGTATGCTTCGCTCAGCTTTGCAAATGTCTTGTCATGGCCAAAATTCCCTGCCAAGCCTCCACTGTGCTTCTCTTTTAGCAGATTCTCCCTCATGGAGCAATTCGGAATGCATAACTGATTTCCTCTGAACAACAATCCATTTTGGATCATGTAATCCATCCATGGGCTTCTGTCTCTGAGAACTATATTCTCAGTTGCCTCATATGCCTCTGCAAAATCTGCATCACCTGCATACATGTCCCTAAGATTTTCAAAACCCAATGTTTTGACCCGAAATTCCTGCAGCAACAAACACTTCCTGCTCAAAGCATCAACCACCTTGTTAGCAGTACCTGAAATGTGTTTAATTACAAATGTAAAATTCTGCATATACTCTACCCATTTAGCATGTTTCTGATTCAACTTCTCCTGTTGAGTCACAAATTGTAATGCATGATTATCACTATACAAAACAAATTCCTTTGGGACCAAGTAATGCCTCCACTTCTTCAGAGCCTGTATGATAGCATAAAATTATTTATCATACGTGGAGTACTTCACCTTTGCCTCATCCAGCTTCTCACTGAAATATGCAATCAGTCTGTCCTCCTGACTCAAGACTGCTCCTATGGCAAAGCCACTTGCATCACATTTTACTTGGAACACCTTGGCAAAATCCGGCAACACCAAGACCGACTGTTCTGTAATCTTCCGCTTCAACAAATTGAAGCTCTTCTCTGCCTCTTCAGTCCAATGAAAAGATTTATGTCTTTTCTTGACAGTATTCATCATTGCTGTGATAATTCCACTGAAATTCTTGATGAATTTTCGGTAGAAACTAGCCAGTCCATGAAAACTTCTCACCTCGAAAATGTTTCTCGGTGATGGCCAATTTTTAATTACCTCCACTTTACTTGGATCCATCTTCAATTCATTTTCCGATATGACAAACCCCAAGTAATTGAGTTCTTTCTTCATAAATGAAGACTTCCTCATGTTGATCAACAACTTCTCTTGCTGTAGCTTCTTCATTACTGCAGCTAAATGCTTCAGATGTTCTTCCTTTGTTTTGCTGAAAATCAATATGTCATCCAGATAAACAATGACAAACTTACCAATGAATTCCTTCAGCACTTCATTCATTAACCTCATGAAGGTACTCGGTGCATTTGTCAAACCAAACAGCATGACTAGCCATTCATACAACCCTTCGTTGGTTTTGAAGGCTGTCTTCCATTCATTGCCTTCCCTCATGCGAATCTGATGGTATCCGCTTTTCAAATCAACCTTTGAAAAAAATTTGGCTCCACTTAAATAGTCCATCAAGTCATCCATCCGTGGCAACGGAAACCTGTACCTGATGGTTATCTTGTTAATGGCTCTGGAATCAGTGCACATTCTCCAGCCTCCATCTTTCTTTGGACTCAGTATCGTTGGAACGGCACACGGACTTAAACTTTCCCTGATCAATCCTTTATCTAATAGTTCCTGTACCTGCCTTTTAACTTCTTCGTTCTCCTGCGGCATCAACCTGTACGCAGCTTTGTTTGGCAAACTGGCTCCTGGTATGAGGTCTATATGATGACTCACACTCCTCATTGGTGGCAACGAATGAGGTAATTCATCTACCACAATATCAGCGAACTCTTCCAGTAGTTCCTGAATCTCTTCCGGCAAATCATCCACTCTTGTGTTGGTCAAAACAACCCTTGGTTTCCTGACCACAAAGAATTGTGGATCTTCCTTCTTCTTTACTTCTGCCAGAAGTTCCTTCCCACTCATGAGAAGTATAGTATTCCTCAGTTCTAGTTTTACTTCTTTATCTTTAATTGGAAGTAGCATATGTGTTCTTCCATTCTTCTCTAAAGTATACGTATTCATCTTCCCATCATGAACTACGTTCCTGTCATATTTCCATGGTCTGCCTAGCAATAAATGACATACATCCATAGGAATAACATCACCGAGTATTTTATCATTATATCCTCCTATCTTGATGTCAACTAAGCACTGTTTAGTGACACTTACCTGATGTCCCTTCTGTAGCCATGAAACTTTGTATGGACTCGGATGATCAGTTGTCTCCAGCTCTAGTTTCTCCACCATCTCGGTTGAAACGAGATTATCTGTGCTTCTGCTATCCACAATAACCTTGCATTTCCTGTCTTTGGTCTTGCATGTGGTTCTGAAAAGTCTGTTTCTTTGAGTTGTGTCCTCCACCTCCTTCTCGAGTGTTAAGAGAAATTTACGCATCATTGGTGACCTTCCGTCTTCTGCATCTTCTGCTTCAACATTTTACCTCTATGCCTCGGTGATGTGAGCTTCTCCTCCATCCTTCTTCCTATCTGGACAATCAACTGCCTTGTGTCCATTTTTCCCACATGTGTAGCATGTGATGATTCCTCCTCTGCCTCTTCCTCTACCTCTGGTACGAGGAAAAGGATTATTATCAGCGTATCCTCCGCTCTGTTCTGTCTACTGCCTTCGTTATTCAACATGCTGGCCTCGCTGTGAACTTCCACCTCTTTCCATTCTGGTTTGAGGCTTTTTCCAGTCGTCCTTGGATTTCTGGAACCTATCTTGAGCAACTGACTTACCTCTTGGTTGGCTCCTACCTCGGCCTCGCTGTGCTGGCTTACGGCTTAGCTTTTCCTCAGCTTTCAATGCCATTTGATACACATCCTCCACCGTTCTGATGGTTGTCACACTCATCTCATCTTGGATATCATATCTCAAGCCATTCATATACCTGGCAACTTTTTCATCATCTCTCTCCCGATGACTTGATTTGATATTGAGCTTGTAGAATTCCTCAGTGTATTCCTTTACTATCATTAACTTCTGTCTCAAGTTCTGCATTCTCCTGAACAGTGTGATTTGATAATCCCTTGGGATGAACTTTGCCTTCATCTTCGCAATCATTCGATCCCAGCTTTTAATCTTTTGCTTGCCTTTGGAACGTCTATCTGCTTGAAGCTCGTCCCACCATAATGCTGCGTGTCCTTTCAATTTTGTGATAGCATGCCTAACCTTCTTATCTTCTTCGATATCTTCATAATCGAAGTAAGTGTCAAGAGCTCTAATCCAATCCAGAAGCTCTTCTACATTTAAATTCCCTTCATAGGTTGGAATGTCCATCTTTGTTTTTGAACTCATTCGAGTGATAGATTTTATTAATCGCTCATTGGCTGCAACTTCTCCTTGTTGTTCAGCTTCAACTTCACCTTCAGAGTCACTCAGATCTCCAGCACTAGATGTGTGTCTCTACGCTGCTTCCATATCTTCTAATCTCACTCAGAGATCACGTATCTTCCTTTCCATTTCTGGCACCTGTGTTTGTCTTCCTCTTCCTCTCTGGTTTCCCCTATCCTCTGGATCGGGTGATTGTCTTTCTCTCCTCGGCGGCATGGTGAAATCTTTTTTTCTTCTCTGCTACAGAAAGCAAAGAGATTTTCTCAGCTCTGATATCACTCTATGTGTATCAGAGTGCTTCTTCTCTTCTTCACTCCTCTTGCCTGAAATATACGGATAATAAATCCATCTCTGATACCACTCTGACGCAAATGCACCACCGGCACGTCTGCTCCCACCAGGACCTTCTCTTCCTTAGACCCAAAGAGTTGAAATGCTCTTCAAATCCCTTATCGGGACTTTTCTGCACCCACAGGATACTATCTTTATGACCTCCCTTCCTTCAACCGGGAAATCGAACCGTGCGTGATCGCGAGTCCTATAGACACGGCTCTGGGCTTTTCAAATCTCTGAAACCCGATGTGGTTCCACGCCACTACTTTCCTTGATCTTATCGGGAATTTCCCCCGTCAGGAAATCGGTCCTTACGGTGTTGTGAGAACCTACCTCCACGATTCTCTGATTCCCGATCTACGATGGCACTCCTGGCTAGGCCTTCCGATCCCTGTGACCACAATACCCATTGTATCGGGGCTTCAGACTTCGAGAAAGTGAAGTGTATGGACTCTGCGCCCTTAGAATCCCCGATTCCCCGATCTCCGATGCCACCTGGCATCGACCCACGGTAAGGTTTGACCTTCCAACACCTGTCCTCCACTATGGCCCCTTAACCCTGTCGGGAAATCGCATATCGGAATATCACGATTCCCGTTGTCAATGTACACGGGACCTTCGATTCCCCGAACCCCGATACAAATTGCCACATATCCTCTGTTCTAGCGCCTGGGACCCACACTCTCGTGGTGATCGGGAAATCATGAGTCGGAGGTTCATGATTTCAAATGCGCCAGTTCACAAGACCTCCAAAACTCCGAACCCCGATGCGAGATGACACCTGTCTCCTATCACACCTTTCAGGGGAAACAACTTTAACTGTCGAGACATCGTGTTTCGTGATATCGCGATTCCTAGTGCGACGGTTCCTTTGTCCTCTGAGATCCCGAAGTGCCGAACCCTGACTCGCTTTAGATTGCTGACACATGTCTTGTCTGATATCTACGGCTATGATCTCTTCTCGGAATTTTGGGACTTATGAGGTCTTGATTCTCTTGTTCAGCGGAACCCCGATAAAGCTAATATCCCGATGATTCCTCCAGGACTCCTTGTCTGCGTGCTAGGGCTTAAAAGCCACGCAACTTTCCAAATATCTAACGGCTGACGGGAATTCATTGTTGGCCTCGGCAAATCCTGACCGTCGATGCTTCTCCTCGAATATTTCTTGGAAATGACTAAGTGTTTCTTCCAGAACCCACTTTCCAATGCCTGCACTTGCGACCTCTGCTCGAGTCTTCCTTTACCCAAACCGCCTGGGCTCTCTTTCAATGATACCACGAAGGTGCTATACCTCCTGAGATTTTCCCACTCTGATTCTTTAGAGGAAACTACGCGCACTCCTTGCACTCAACATTCAGTGACTTCTCAAGTGTTGAATCCTTCCGACTCCGCACACTTCCTGCAGCATCAGTCTTCAATCTCCTTTGCTCAGATTAACAATTGAGACTTTCTCTTCAGCCTGCACACTCCTTGCACGTCTTCAACAACTCCCTTCCACTTCTGGGTGAATGAGAACAAGAGTTATACTACTGAGCCTTCATCAACGCACTCTTTGCAGATGAATTCAACTGCACACCTTGCAGGAATCTCCTGGCTCAGATAGAGAAACAATTAAAACTTATTCTCTCCCCCTTTCAGACTTCATTTGAAACATGAAATCACATGCACTACACATACAAATCAAATTCATAACAAGAAGAAAACATCCATGAGCACATAAACAATATACACAGAGAAACAACACCAGCCAGGAGGTTGAATCAGAACTTTCTTCTATTAATTCAACATCTGTACATGGGTGTTCTTCATACAATTCTCTGCATGCTATTCTCTTCTGAATTCTCCTGAATAATGTTACAATGATACAATGAGGGTGTCTATATCCGTTTTCCCTCCTTTCATCTAAAACTGTCTAATCTGGAAATAAATCCTATCTATATGCATTAACTAGATTAAATGCCTCCTATCTACTTTAGACAAGAGCGTATGGCTCGAGGTCTGATACAATATAGAAAGGTGCTCCTTCATAAATACATCATTGAAGACTTGCGCTACAATCCCAAAGAATTTCAAAAATTTGGGTTTGTTTATCCAGATAATCTCCGCTTGATGTGCTGGCTTGCTTGTTGAGTTGGCGATGCTCCTACATCATCCACCAGTCTTTAACATGGGGAACGACCTTGAGGAGTGAAAAAGTGATACTTTTCCTAACAAAAAAATTGTGGAAAGAAAAATATCCTTCGAGCAGATTCAACCATTTATCTACAACATCCGCATCTACCAGTCCTTCAAATAATGGAATATAAAAATTTACATGTACCTTGAAAGGGGTTGCATGGTCACTTGATGAAGATGCTTCTTCTGTGGGCAACCATCGAAGGATCTGTGCGAAGATGTCCATCATTTTGTTCCTTTATCATGCGAGGGCTTCCTTGAGCAACATTTTAATAGGATCTCCTACTCCATCATCTTTCTTTTCATCTCCCATGGGTTGTTGTCAGGCTTAGCGCAGTCGATATGGTAACGAATCGATTGGTTCGAGTCCCAACTTCTTGTACCCAGGCCTTGTCGGGGACATGCACAAAGAAAAATAAATGAAGAGAAAACCGCTCTGATACTACTGATCCAGATTTAGGAGCGGAATGAACTGATTAACATACTTAATACAATAAAAATAGAGATAGGAAGAATAACACAAATATCTAGTGAACAATATATTCTATTAAATAATGAAATAGGATGAAACTGTAAAACTACAGAACTGAAACCTTCTCGAATGGTGGTAGTTATCTCTGAAAAGAGATGTGTCTGCTATCGACATACATCTGAGAAGAATGGATTACAATGAGGCTCCATAGGCCCTTTTCATCTTACTCATGAATGCCAAAACCCTAGACATCCAAAAACCTAACCTTATAAGGTGAAACGCCAAAAGTCATGTGGGCCCTATGGGTAAGTTGATGTAATTTGGTACCTCAACTTCCTAGGTTCTTAACTTTTGCATACGACCTTCATTTTAGGTGCATGATAGCCCGTTGGAAAGGTCTTTTAGAGAACTACACCTTCCTCCATCAGAATCTAAGTTTGTCTGCAGTCTAATTGTGGTGATCCAAAAAAACAATGTTTAGGGCCCCAAAACATCCCTGAAAGTACAATAAGATGTGATGACATGAAAACATACAAAATAAGCCAGTTGGATTAGGAAAGAGGCCACCCATATCCACCTGGAGAATGTGTGAGGCTTAAGACAGCCCCAGAAGTGTAGAAATCACAATTATAAAATAGTATAGAAAGACGTATTGAACAAAAACAGACACGAGGAGCCAGTTGGAATAGGTGGGTGGCCACCAATATCCACCTGGATCACCAAGAGGCTAAGAACTTCAACTTGAAGGAAGAAAAGGAAGGTGAAAAACAATGCCTCAGGCCACAAAGGAAAGATGACTTGATTACCCACAAACCAAGAACAAGAGGACCTCAAATGTGAATGAAAAAATGATATGAAGTTCAAAATGATTTGGGCATTGAGGTTATTCAAAATCCAAAGTGCAAATTCATATCCCAGAATAAGTACATTGGAGAACTGTTAAACAAGTTTGGCATGGATGAGTACAATCTTCTTTCTACTCCAATGGAATAGAATGTGAAACTCACATCAAAAGAAGGGAATGAATTTGAGGACACAACCAGGTATAGACATATTGTGGGAAGTCTTATCTATATCATTATGAACAAAACATACATTGCATTTGTTTTTGGGATTCTTTCCAGGTTCATGCAAAATCCTTGTGAAGGACATTGGCTTGTTGAAAAAAGAGTTCTAAAATACTTGAAAAGAACTCAATATTTTGGACTCGGGTACTCTAGGGTAGATGAATTCAACCTGATCGGATATTCTGATTCAGACTTTGAAGGAGATAAGTAAAATGGAGTATCAACTATAGGCTATCTCATGAGTCTTGGATCAGTAGTTGTCTCATGGATATCACACAAAAAACTAGTTCCAACAAATTCCACAACAGAGGAAGAATATGTGGAAACTGCAAAAGCGACAAAGGAGATTGTGTGGCTCAGGAAAATAATTAAATATATGCAGAAGAAACAAGTGAATTCTACTCCTCTTCTAGTTGAAAATACTTTTTCAATCAAGTTGAACAGGAATCCTAGATTCCATGATCGAACAAAGAACATCAACACAAAGTATCACCTAATTCGATATCATATAGAGGCCAAGACTATTCACTTAATACAGTGTTCCACAAATGAGAAAATTGCGGAAATATTCACCAAATTGCTTGGAAGAGAAAACTTTGAGAAGTTAAGAATGATGCTTGGAATCACACACACACCTTTGAATTAAGGGGGGGAATGTTGGACACATAATCCTTGGGATTGCGTTATTGTAACAATAATGTAAATATGAAGAGTCATAGGTGATAGGAATAGTCATCCATTAAGGAAGACCAATAGTAATTTATTGTTGTATTTATTAACCTATTATGTTAATGTAAACCACATCAAGTGTGGAGTTTCTTTTCTACCATCTCTGTACTGACAAGAAGAAACTCTAGCAATCCCATCGAAGGAAGGAAAGGTAGGAACAAAGAAAGATAGGAATCAAGAGAAATATACTTCTCAGACATGCAAGAATGAATTTTCTCATCAAGAGAAAGGTGATGCTTCATAAAGTGGTAATAAATTGGATTAGGGACCACTGAGGGGGAAGGATACAAAGGTGGCATCATCTAGAGATCAAGGGGGGAATACAAGTGGTCAAAGAAATGAACTTAGTCAGGATGGTAAGCAACAAGGTAGCTAAAATAATTTTATTGTGACAAATGGTTAGCAACAAGGAAATCATGATCATGACAATGATACAAGTGGCGCTAATACAAAGTAGGATAAGGAAGAAAAATCAGACATTAACGCACCCTTGAACAAGTTCCAAAGGATGATGGGAAGAATGAGAAGTCGGATGAGAGTTTACCATATGGTTCATCATCCCTGGGAAAAAATAAAAATGAGGAAACCTAAAATAAGACTCAGGAAACTACTATAAATGAAGAGAAGTCCATTTGCCAATAAAAGGATACAGAAAAGGATTCTCTAGCCAAAGAGGGAACTCTATGTTACACATCAAAATTCCTCACTTCGACAATGTCGCAAGTATTGCACTTTCATTGTCACAAGTATCACACTTTTATTGTTGCAAGTGTCGTAAGTGTTTTATTCTCTTTTCCTAAGTGTCACATCTCGAATGACACCATGAAAACACTTTCTACAACCCCTGAAACATGTTAGAAGAAGAATCCCCATCATCTAGCAGTCAAAACAAGTATTTTTACTAGGTATTTACTCACCTTGGTGACTTTTTAGAAGATCAACACTCCTCTTCTCATACAAAGGGAGCTCTAGTGCTCCTTATCCATCTCATGGGGAGAAATGTAGTGCTTTGTTGTCCATTTTAAGGGAGAACTGAGTTGGTTGAGGGAATCTTGGTGGAAATCCCACTTTCCTCTAAAGACAACTATGGACGGATTGGGTTAGTTTGGATCAAATATAATTCCAGGGATGCATCTAAGGAAGATATCACAACTATTGGATCCATATCCTCAACTAATTCCAAATACACCCAAGGTACTTGAGCCTCTCAAATCCTATAAGTTGAGGCATTCCCATGGTGAAAAGGAGGAGAAAATCAGCAAAGCATTGTTATTTTGATTATGGATCTTTCGAGTAAGGGTTGGACATAGAGGACTTGGAGAGGTTGCTGCAGTGTCATATGAATATTGTAAGTTTCCTTTTGAAGTTCTCATTAATATACTTGGCCTGTTTCCTTCAAATATGTGTTTACATGTTCTTGTCTATGTTTTTCTTAATCTTCATAGATCAATTTATTTTGTCTAATCCATTAGAGTAGCCGATATTCATTTGTTTCTTCTATCCATTGCAGGTATTGTTTGGAGCTCGTGAATTGGAGAATCTTAGACAAACATTGTAAAAGAGATACATCATACTTCCCCTCCTCTCTTTTTCGATGGATAAAATGAAACTATAGGAATGGTAGTGTCCAAATGTAATTTTCTGTCTTGGTAGAGATGTCTGTAGTCCAAGGGAAAGTTCACCTGTCTATAGGGAATATTTCCATAACAGAAATTGGTAACTCCACTCAGGAGAAAAATTGTTTCCGTCAATTTTGAAGTAGTCGACGCTCCCCTCAATTATAACTTGTTGCTAGGAAAAATTTGGTTCTATGCTATGCTTTTTCTCGCTTCATCAGTCTTTTGATGTGTCCAATTTCCTCATCAATGCAAAATTGTGACCATCAATCAGTTAGATTACTTCACCCGTGATGCTCGCACTCAAACAACCAACAATATTCCATTCTTGGGGGATTCAATGATTACTTATGAAAGTGTAGGGGTAGGTCTACTGAAAGATTCTTCACTCGTGGGAAATTTCCCCACACCTCTTCCTCCAACTACACAACATATCACAAAGGTTAATATGATTTTGACTATGGTACATTAGTTCCTTGAATCATCTAATCCATGGATCATACCTAGTCCCTTAGAATTTGATTCATTGGGTGACGCTATGCCACTTAGTCCCATAGAGGCCGAGTACGACGCCATTCAATTTACCTCTCCTTCACCTAACAACCAACATCTCCTGGCGTCTACTTACTATTCATTACCATCTTGGTTAGATTATCTATCCTATGAATTTTTCCATCTAATGAATCCATTATGGAAATTCTTAGTAACGAGGAGGCACATGGGATGACAACCACCATCTTTCATCCTTTCTTCCCATTTTGGATGAGATTGAGAAATATATTTCATCTATCTTTCCCACCAATATCGTCGACACTTCCCAATCTCTGATACTCACTCAAGATACTATCTCCGAGGGAAATTTGGGAAACATATCACAAACAATCAGTTTTGACATATCCACAAAACAAGGTATTGTGGAAAACATACAACTAGGCGCCAATTTCTCAACATAAGAGATTGAAACTTACATCGCTTTGTTTAAAGAATTCTGCGACATCTTTGCTTGGAGATATGAATAAATTCCAAGGATCGATCCTTTGATTTTTGTGCTTGAAATCAAAACTTACCTTGGAGTTAAACCTGTAAGAAAAAAACTTCATCTGGTTCATCCCAAGAAAATTGCAGCAATCAAGGTCGAAGTAGAAAAGTTACTAAAGTCTAGTTTTATTTATCCCATACATATGATCGAATGGGTTTCCAACATCGTTATGGTCGCCAAGAAACAAGAGAAAATTCATGTTTGTTTCAATTATAGAGATCTAAATAAGGCTTGTCCAAAGGAAAATTATCCTACACCCTTTATCGACCAAATTATCGATAATTGCGCTGAAAGTGTCATTTTCTCTTTTATGGATTGATTTTATGGATATAACCATATCGATATTCTACCTGCTAATCAACAAAAAACAACCTTCATTTTCCCATTGGTGACCTTTTCCTATAGAAAATTACCTTTTAGCCTTAATAATCTTGGAGCCGCATTTCAATGGGATATGTCGTATACTTTCCATGACATCAAACATATTGTTGAACCCTATCTCGATGATTTTCCTGCTCACCCAAATCGTCGACAAAATCATATTGGTCATCTAAGGGAAATATTTCTTAGATGTAGGTTTTACAACATACGTTTGAATCTCCATAAATTCATTTTTCGATGTTGAATCAGGGAGACTCCTTGGCTTCATAGTGTCCAAATATAGGATTAGGGTGGATCCCTTAAAAGTCAAATCTATTCTCAGTTGACCTCCTCCCAACAATCTTACCCAACAACAAAGTTTGCAAGGGAAGGAAAAATTTCTATGTCTTTTTATATGCAATTATGTCGAAATTACTAAAGGATTCATGAAATTTCTACAAAAAGATGCCCCTTTCATCTGGGATTCAATTGCTCAACACTCATTTGATAATCTCAAGCATGCTTTAACGAATACACAACTATTACATCCCCCAAACTATGCAAAAGATTACGACCTTTATTTGGCTGCCTCTGCTTCCACTATATCTATGGTGATAGTACAAGAGGATGATGACGACATCGAACATGTGATCTAGTATTTAAGTAAGAGCCTTTTAGGTCCTGAACTACATTATTCACATGTTGAAAACTTGGCTTTGTAAGTAGTCATTGTTTTTTTTTTTTTGACAAAAGAGGTTAATGGATTTTGATTAAAAGAGATAGTGGCAAAGGCACCGATGTTGTTACAAGTATAGTGAGACACGCTCTACTAGTCAATTACAAACCGGATACATTACAAATTTATTTACAATAGAGGCTTCTATACAAAACGCCTTCCTCACTAAGGTGTTACAGAGCTCCCTTCCTAGCTTTGGGAAACTGAACAACTACTTTGGGTCTTGCTTCCAATCCTTGTTCAACTGGGCCATTTTTTCCTCCAGTTGGCTTACTCTGGCCTCAAATTCTTGTTTGGGATCCTTGAGCTCTTTACGCAGTTTTCCTATCTCCTCTGTGAGCTCAAATTTCACTGTGGTGATGTCTCCTTCCAACATCTCCAACCTCCTTCTTGCATCTATATCCAAATTTTCTAGAAAATCCAGCTGGTAGTTCAACATTTGCTTGAGATTTTCCAGGGTACCTTCCAGTGCATTCAACCTGTATTCTGTAGTGGGCTTGCTTCCTGAGATGGATGCCATCTCCATCGCCATCTTCTCTTCACTTGGCATTCTACTCCTACTCACTATCCCCTCGAAACTAGTCTCTGAACCTATACACGACTGTCTTTCCTGCCTCTGCGTGCTTCTGGTATGGAGGAGGGTGTCCCTGCTTCCCAATTTAAGCTCAAACTCCTCCCAGTTCATTTCCCCTAGATGATTCTCATGATCTGGGAGGAATGGGTGACCTATAGGCCTGTCTCCTTTCCATAAAATCTCAATGCTCGAATGATGAGTTCGCCTGTCTCTTGTGACCACTTGCGTTGTCCTGTAGCATCTTTGTCTTGTAGCGAATTGGGTTTGCTCGTTTCCTTCTGTCATGTTGGTTTCCCCTTTCCATCTCGTGCCTATAAGTTATTTATGACTTTTCCCCCTAGAGTTAGGGTAGATCCATTTGGTACGTTGTTCCATTAAGATGTAAGATTCCAACATTTAGAAGGGCGCCTTTATTGGCCTCGGCATCTGCTGGTGCGTTTAAATTCCGTAAAATGTGATAAAGCTTATAAGAATGAAATTTTCCAAGGAGGAGATGGATTTTCTCCAGGAGGTGATGGAGTTTTGCATTTTTGACTTTGCTATGTTGGATTAACACTTTGATTACTAACCAGGAGTCCCCTATTATTACCAGATCTTGGACGTCATGGCTGATTGCTTGGTTGAGCCCTTGCTAGAGGGATAGGGCTTCTTCTCTGTTGTTAGTTTCAGTTCCAAGTCCCTAGGAAAAATTTATTTTCAGTGATCCTATGGTACTTACCATAACCCCTCCTCCACCTAACAAGCTTGGGTTCCCTTTGGAGGCCCCGTCAAAGGACAAAATATGTTTTTTTTCCTTTTTCTTACATTCTTCGAAATCCTATTTCTCCTTCCAAATTTCCCAGACTTCCTGGAAAGAGTTATTATATTTTCCCCCCTCTGATCTTGAAGTTTAAATTGAGCCATCCATTGTTCCTCTTCCTACTACAGTGGTTTTGATTTCTTTGCTTTGCAGAAGTAGGGAGCGCTTTCGCCAAAATAGGCCTTTATCTTGGTTGCAACTTGAGATGGGCTATTTTTAACTTCCCTAAATAATCTATTCTTTCGTTCCAGCCAAATTTTCCAAAGGATAAATTTTGGGAGGAATCTCCAAAGAGTGGAGATTTGGCCCTTTTTTTTGGTCTGGAAGGGACAGATGGAGCTCCAATTTTGGAGTAGGTTGCTCATCTCTTGGGGTATGACTAATTCGTTTTTCAATCCCAAAGCCAAGTGCCAGAGTTCTTTGGAATAGGTGCAGCTTAGTAGCAGATGGTCTATGGTTTCCTCTTCTTGCAAACAGAGAGGACATCTGTGGGGGCCTTCCCATCCTCTTCTTCTTAGGTTTTCTCCAGTTAGTATGCTTATGTGTGACAAGGACCAAACAAACATATCAATCTTTGGGATGGATTTGAAGGTCCAGATTACCTTCCAAATAGCTAGATTTGGGGGAACATTGGGGAGGGAGGTTGTGAGTTGATACCCTGTTGTAGTGGTGTAGATCCTAGAGCTCGATCCCCATCCTCTTTTGTCCTTTTTCCTTTCTTGAAGTGGGGATTTCCCTTGGAGACAGAGCTTCAGAGTGTTCCAGTCCTCTTCTAAATCAGGAGGTTTGTTTTTAATCTCCCATCTTAGCCATGACTTGTGCTCATCATTTCCCCAAATTGAGATGTCCCAAAGAGTATATAAATTTTGAGTGTTCATCCATTGTTTAAGTCTTTCCAGATCCTATCTCAATCCAAGGGGATGGTCTCCCATGATTGAGTCTCTCCAAATGTTGATTTTTTTCCCATTTCTTGGTAGCCAAGTGAGAAGAGGGATAAAGTGGGGCATCGCCTTCTGGTAGAGCGAGAAGATTGGGGATCCTCTCGTCTCTAAAGCTGGGAAATCAAGGAATCTTTCCCTTGGCCCACGAAAGTACTTTTTCCATAGCGTTTTTTTACTCCAAGTTGAATTCCCAGTGATTAGATTCCAAAGAATCTTTGCCCCTAATGCTAGATTTTGAACATGAGTATTTTTGAGATTGAGACCTCCTTCTGAGATTGGCTTAGAGATTTTTTCCCAGCTTATTAGATGCAACTTTCTCCCTGATTGTTTTCTTCCTTCCCATAGGAATCTTCTGAGAAATGATTTAATTTTCTGTATTATGGAGGAAGGGGCCAAAAGCAGGGAGTTTTGATAGATCGGAATGCTGGCTAGAACAACTTTGATTAGGACCACTTTACCTACCAAGTTTAGCTAGCTTGCTCCCTAGGAGTTTATTTTGTTTTTTAACTTGTCGATCAACATATTCCATTGTGAGATTCTTGGGTTGGAGTTGAAAATTGGGACTCCCAGATAATTAAATGCATCCCATTTGGTATAGCCTTCCATTCCCAGTACCCTGGCTATCTCCAACATTTCATTTGGTGTTATATTCCAGCCATAGATCTTGCTTTTGGTAAGGATTATGACGCTGCCTGAGATTTTTGTGTATGCAACTAATTCATTTTTGAATTTCCTTGTTGTTTGTAAGCTCCCTCCTCCCATTAGCAATGTGTCGTCCACAAACTGGGCATGGTTTATGTCCTTTACCCTTGGCGCTATTCTCAAGCCATGGATCTTGTTATGAGTTTGGCAGTGGTCCAATTGGAAGCTCAACATTGAAGCTTGGATTGCATAGAGAAGGGGAGAGAGGGGGAAGCCTTGTCGGAGTCCTCTGGAAGCTTGAAAGAACTTAGTTTCCCTCCCGTTCACTAGTGGGGCTATCCAAGGGGACCCAATACAAGATTTTATCCAATTCACAAAAGATGGGGCAAAACCAAAATTTTCCATGACTTTAAATAAAAAATTATGCCTTACTCTATAAAACGCATTGGCTAGATCCACTTTTATTATCATACCTTTGTCTTTTCGCTGGATACTTGAGTGCAGAGCCTCTTGTACTAGGATGATGTTGTCTACTATGTGTCTGCATTTAATAAACCCACCTTGATTTTCCAGGATGATTATAGGGAGAATTTTTTAATTTTGTTGGCTATAACTTTTGTGAGGATTTTGTAGCTTGTATTCCAATGAGAGATTGGCTGGAACCTGTCAAAGTTGATTGCTCCTTTTTCTTTCAGGATTGGAAGTAGCCATTTTTATCCAAAGGTTTTCCCACTATATTTTGTTTCTCTACCATGGTCATTGTTGACTTGAACCCCATGTATCACATATTGACTCGTCAAGTATTTGTGGGAAATATTCCAAATGGATCGTCATTCTCTAAGAATTTGATCTTGAGTTTTCCAAATCCAAAGCTAAGAAATCATTGGTTTTTGTGGAATTAATTTGAGATCTTCCCCATACTAATGAGGATAATGAGCCCAATGATTCCTTTCCTAATGAATCAATGTTCCTCATTAGTACGTATGATCCGTGGTATGGAGACATTCTTCTCTATCTATAGACCCAATGCTTAAGCTAGGCATTTCATGTGATGAACGATGTTGCATTAGACACCATTGAAAGCACTACCTTATCATTGGAGACACTTTGTATCGCCAAGGTATTGACATAGTCCTATGACATTGTTTAACCCATGAAGAGGCTTAATACATTTTAAATTACTGTCACCTTGGAGCTTGTGGAGGTCATCTTTCTAGGATGGCTACAACCCAAAAAATATTACATGCCGGTTATTTTTGGCCTTCCATATTCAAAGACTAAATTGAGTCCGTTAAAAAGTTCTCACCCTGTTAGATCTTTTAGAAGAAATCACATACCCACCCAGCTCCACTCCATCCAATTTTCACTCGACCTCTTTGAAAAATGGGGTATTGATTTCATGCAATGTGAGTCTACCTCATTCGGGGGGAAAAGTTATATTATCTTCGTCGTCGATTATTTCACTAAATGGACTGAGGCTATGCCTACATTTTTAAACAATGGTCGAACTGCAACACTTTTTGTGTTCAATCATATCACCACTTGCTTTAGAGTCCCACAAGCTATTGTAACTGATCATGGATCCCATTTCCAGAACCAGATGATGGGTGAATTGCACACCAAGTTAGGTTTTCGTCATAAAAATTCATCACCTTACTATCCTCAGGAAAATGGACAAGTTGATTACATCAACAAAGTCTTGAGAACCATGCTTCAACACATGATGGGGGTGAACAAAACCTCTTGGCATTTTCATCTCTTCTCCACACTATGGGCTTATCGGAATTAAGTCAAAACCACTACTGGATTTACACCCTTTCAATTGGTATATGGGTTGGAAGTAGTGTTACCGATTGAATGTGATATTCTATCCCTTAAAATCATCATAGAACTCTTACCCCATGATTCTGTTGAGGAAGAACAATTTTTGTATCTAACGAAGTTGGATGAAACCTATCGCGATGTTTCTCTCATCAACAAAGCATATAAAAAATGCATCAAGATTCAATATGATAAGTCTATTCAACCTCACACTTTCCTAGAAGGAGATCTGGTCCTGGTCTATGACCAATATCTTGACAAAATTGGTGCAGGTAAGTCAAAACCTATGTGGCACGAGCGATACATCGTGAAGTGTGTGCTCCAGAGAGGTGACTACGAGTTAGTGAATTACTATGGATTATCTCTCGGTGAGCCCAGAAATGCACTTTACCTAAAGAAGTACTATGCATAGAATACCTCACATGTGTTCTTTGTATATTATTGTACCATATGTTTTTGGTTTGGCGTGCCTTTTCTTTTGCGTGCATGACTTTTTCCCCATTCTTTAAAGTTTCTTATCCTTTTCTTTGTGCTTGAATGTGCAGATGACATCATCCTTTCCTATATATTTTGGATTTTTGGATGGTGCTAGTCGACATACCCAGAATATCGCTTATGCAACTTGGGTCATCTATGACTCTAGTGAGTTAGTGAGTTCAAGAGGAATTTACCTGGGATTTGCAGCCAATAAAGTTGTAGACTATCATGTCGTCATTGAACTTTTAACCGACACTTATTCTTTAGGTATATCTCAATTGATTATCAACATTGATTCTCAACTTATGTTCTATCAATTAAACCATAAATATGATGTTAGTAATCTAGTTTTTCTATGTCTCCATCTAAGGGTTCGTCATCTCGAGAGATCTTTTGAATTTTTAGAATATAGACATATATCGAGAGAACTTAATACGACTACAAACTTGTTAGCAAATTATAAGTTGGATTGGTACATTACACATATATAAGCATTCAAAACATAAAGCATGTAAATAAAAACATCACATCATTTAAAAAACAAACATAAGTAGCCACCGCAAAACTCATATATACATACATATATATATATATATATATATATATATATATATATATATATATATGCCTTTATATAAAGTAGCAAAAGTGTGTCAAAATACATCATCCAAATAGTACAGAGTAGGGAAAACATGTGGGCCATTATGACCATGACATCATTATAAAAGACTAATGTGTCAGGAGACTCTACTCGTCTTTCTGCAATACACTGTGCTCAACATAACACATAACTACTCTGGCCACTCGTCATAGCAAATGACTAAGGCCTTCAGATACACCGACTATATGTCCCTGAATATGTAAGGGTACATATTGTATCCTCATGGAAGGAACACCCATGGTCAACCCACGGAGGTTCCTTTCCACCTCACAGAGTCCTCATACTCTGATGCCAATATTCGTTGCTTTCGAAACATCACCATGATGTCCTAATGCTAACATCCCCACCGGACATGACGCATATCTGTTTGCATGATGAAAACAAATGATTTATACCCCTCATTGTACAACAATATATACATATAAAAACAAAAAAAAACACTATTGCAAGGTCATGATCTTTCGTATTTTACCTGATGCATCCCATTGTGCCTCTTCGGGGAGCACTAAATATGCACTGCCCCTAAAGTCAACTACGACATATAGTAAATCCTCTATAACCACGAGTTATCTTCTCCACCATGTGAAGAAGTCATTAGTAAAGCGGACGGTTGAGGTTTAATTCCCCATCCAAGGAAAAAGACTTGTCCACCACTCCATCTGGGGCTCAGATGTGGGGCGTGATATCAATGCAACCTATGCATGCATCTGTGGTAATCGCTCTAGAAAGAATGAAACCAAGAAAGATATATATCCAAATTGTTTATGTCTTCCTATTCTACACTTAGATATCTTCTCTTTGATGTTTCTCAAGAACCCTAAACTCCAGTTAAAAATCCCGGGCTCCAAGCATTGAATAACATATGATATCTGAGATTTAGAAGCAAGGTGGGAATTGGTGCTTCCCACTATTTTAGTGATAACAAAAAGAATGGATCGTAGAGATAGGTCCATCACATATTTGATGGCGATTCTTCCCCAACTAAGCATGATCCCGACATGCAATAATGCACAACATATACCTATGTTGGCAGTGGAGTAGACCGGTGTCCAGACAAAAGGATGAGTGCTCCCCTGTTCGAGAGCTCCGCCAGGAAATATACTTCCTTAATGTTGATATCAAGAATATGAGATCCTATCTAGAATGGTTGCTCATTGTTTTCCCATAACCCAATCAGATATTCGAGAAAAGGGACTTATTTTCTCATGTTTTGTAGCTTGAAGTACTTCAACAAACCGCAGTTTCGTAGAGCTTCCCTCACTTAAGGGTCTTGTAAGGAAGCCATATCATCGAATTCATGTTCTCCTTCCTTCCACTCAATAACATTGGCTAATGAAAACCTGCAAATTCATAAAAGAATCACATTAGCCAAGTTTCAAGAAAAGAAATTGCTTTTTCACAACCTAAAAACCAAATAAAAAAATTATATTTTGCACCCAGTTCTCCCTGGAAAGAAAAAACATAGTGCTAGCACTCCCCTATAAGGCCTACCAAGGATTTTAAATCTCAAACAAATCCCCCCTCGATTGCTTAAGGGAGCGCCAATCCTATTCGACACTCTAGGGATTTCTAAGGAGTCCAAACTCATGAAATAAAGGCTAAAATTGAACAAAAAAGACATGCGAATGAGTGAGAAGGGCCATAGAACCAACTTCATCCAGATGGAATTGTGAATGGTCGCATGTAGCTCCTACAGTCAATGCCAGAAAAATTTCTCCAAAAGGGGAAAAGCTAAAGGAAAAAGGAAAATGGTACAATCAAAGGTAAAAATGACTTGTTTTTTTTTCTTAATTGATTTTTAATATGTCCAAATAGAGTCATTTAAACCCTTTTCAATATTAATAATATCTATTTTTGAGTTTTTCTTAAATTATTGTCGATTTTTAAGAAATCGTTGACATTTTTTTACCCAGAATGACTTGATTGTGTAGGAAATTACGAAGTAGAGACTTTTTGATGACCTTATGACACTATTGAGCAAACTTCGTCATACTTTGAGCTCATTAAAATATGAAGAGTCATCTGTTGGGTGGTAGATTACCCCTTTTTTCTGTCCCAACAGACTAACTATGAAAAAGGAATGCTCTAGTCAATCTCGGAGAGAAAAGTTCTCCGTTGTATCATTTTATAATTTTTCGGACCTCGGAGACTAAAATTATGAAAAAAGACAACCTCAAAGTTTTCTTTATGTTATTTTCAAACTCCCTAAACATAAAAAACAACTGATTTTTTCTTCTCTAGACTTGCAAAACTACACATTGAAGGGCCCGTCTATGGACAAACCCTTACTTCTTCCAGTTCGTTAAATAAACTAAGAGGAACTCACTGAAGGTGAGTTATATTGAGCATGTGTTACCCTCCTCAAGCTCGTTAAACAAAAAGGAGGTACTTATCTATCTAGATGGGGGAAAAATTGAAGGAAATGAGTTAAGTTTCTTGAGATTCTTTTAAGTCGGCTCCTATGGCCGCCCTTGAACACGACACTTGTTTTCACCTCACCATACACTTGGATAATCCATTATCCTCCGCACTGAACCAATCCTATGAGTTCTTTTACTCCTTTGGCCCATCCAAAGAATTCCCCAACACTCGTTGCATTATGTTTTGGTTCACTCTAAGTCTATGTTGCCAAGTCTTATGTCATGCCTCAGTGTTCAAGGGAATTATTCACCTCAAAAGTTAGCCATCTATAATATTTCCAGTTTCTATACCCATGTCAGTCCATTTTCATCTACTATATCTTCTCACTTTCCTGTGACGAGCTTCATGTTAATTGATGAGGGATACATCAATGCCCTCCTTTGATGAGTCTTTTAATGTTGAACTCAAAAAATTATCTGGGAAATAGACTTAGGAACACATCAATACCTTGGGACCTACATGCCTCAATGGCAGGCATCCTCACATTCCGCAGTGGGTATGCATTAATGACCCCCGAACGATTCATTCCATGAGTGTTCGACTTCAGCTCATTATTCACATTCTGTGGATTGTACTTTAAAGTAACTTCAGAGTCATCGACGTCAATGGTGAATTATCTCGCACTTGTTAATGGTTTACCTCAATGACCGATAATCAAGTGGTTTATTTCATGTTCGACATCAAATCATATATTCACATGGACATAATCATATTTCTATATGATCGAGACGAAGACCCTGGGTTGAGTATTCATCTACATATACACTTTACCCAGGTTTTGATGGAGATTATTTGACCGACATACATATTTTAACATAGATCCAGTTTGTATTGGTCTGTGGATATGTTCTTATCACATCGTAGCTCCACAGTTAATTCTTTCATGGCTACGATCAAGTTAGGTCACAGAGGGATGGATCCACATTGTATCTTTGGTGGCCATCTCCTTAGTCAATATCATCATGGATCCACAATGTATTTATTGGAAACCATGCTTTAAGTCATTTGTATTTCGAGCATAGGTATTCCTTCCTCAGGGATGGAACATATATTAACATTTTTTTATGTTTGTTTGCAGCTTCTATCAGGTTCTTCAACTCCATACCCTTTCTTCAAAGAATCTACCAAGTTTTTCGGCCATCAATATTCCTTTTCGAACTTCACACTTTGGGGGGGAATATATTACACATCAAAATTCCTCACTTCAACAATGTTGTGAGTATTGCACTTTCATTGTCTCAAGCGTTGTAAGTGTCACAAGTGTCATAAGTGTCGCAAGTATTGCACCTTTATTGTCGCAAGTGTCGTAAGTGTCACATTTTCTTTTCCTAAGTGTCACATCTCGAACGACACCATGAAAACACTTGCTACAACCCCTAAAACATGTTCTGATAAGAAGCCCCATCATCTAGCAGTCGAAACAAGTATTTTTACTAGGGATTTACTCACCTTGGTGACTTTTTGGAAGATCAATGCTCCGTTTCTCATACACAGGGAGCACTAGCACTCCTTCTCCATCTCAGGCAGAGCATTGCAGCACTCTGTTTTCCATTTTAATTGAGAATTGAGTTGGTTTAGGGAATCTTGGAGGAAATACCACTTTCCTCTAAAGACAACTATGGATGGACTAAGTTATTTTGGCTCAAATATAACTCCAGGGTTGCATCTAAGGAAGATATCACAACTATTAGAGCCATATCCTCAACTAATTCCAAATATACCCAAGTTAGTTGAGCCCCTCAAAGCCTATAAATGGAGGTATTTCCATGGTGAAAAGGAGGAAAAAATCAGCAAAGCATTGTTGTTTTGATTTTGGATCTTTCAAGAAAGGATTGGATGAGAAGGAATTGGAGAGGCTGCTACAACGTCATCTAAAGATTGCCAGTTTCCTTTTGAAGTTCTCATTAATATACTTATCATATTTCCTTCAAGTATGTGTTTACATGTGCTTTTATATGTTTATCTTAATCTTCATAGATCAATTGATTGTGTCTAATCCATTAGAGTAGGATATAGTCGTTTGTTTCTTGTTGTCCATTGTAGGTACTGTTTGGAGCTCGCGGATTGGAGCAGCTTGGAAAAACGTTGTAAATGAGGTACATAATAATTCCCCTCCTTCTCTCTTTTTCTACGGATAAAATGAATCTATAGGAATGGTAGTGTCCAATTGTAATTTTCTATCTTGATAGAGGGGTCTGTAGTCCAAGGGAAAGTTCACCTATCTGCGGGGGAATATTTCCATAATACTCTAGACCCTATATATAGGCACTTCTATAACCCATGGAGTCTAAGAAATATATTTTTCTGGGGTGATCATCCTATCCCCCAAAAAATTGAGGAGGTGGCTGACTTCAAGTCTTTTTCTTATGATAAAAAGAAAAAATCTATAGTCAAAAGCACTCATAGAAAAAGGAAAGCTAGACTAGACAGTCGTGTGTTGTGCACCATAGAGGAGGTCATCATAGAGACCAAGAAAGATAAGATGATACAACTTTATCCAGTAGGCTTATCAATCTCACACGCCTCTTTTGACATGGTAGTAATGGAAGAAAGAGAGCTAGATCAAGCCAAGATTGAAATAACTTCTCTTAAACACCAAGTTCAATATCATCAAGAAGCTGGAGGGGTAACCAACTTTAAGAAAGACCTATTAGAGGTACATGAAAAATGCATGAAAGTACAAGAGGACTTAGTAATGAAGGTAGTTTCTCTTGAAGAGGAGTCCTTGTTGTTTGGGCTCACCTATAAAGATGTGCTTAGGTGGGCAGAGAAAGAAGTCAATTCCTTAGAGATAATCGAGTTGATTTGAGTAGTCCAGAGAGAAAAGGGACATAGAACAAGAATATAGAATTGTTATTGGATGAGAGGTTAGTTGAAATGCACTTGGAAGCTAAGCACGACGATAAAATTGTGGATGATCCCAGAGAAAGAGTGGTGGAAGAATGGGAATGTTGCAATCGGTTTTGGGAGAAGTTGAACCAGTCAATGGAAAACCTCAAATTCCCAACTTTTGGCTCCCCTATTGAATTTCGGTCGATCAATGAGGTATTGACCGATGAGTACAAATATAAGATTGGCCAAATTTCTTCTATAGAGAAAGGGCATGTGAAAAAATACATCGTCATTCAGGTTAGGGTCATACATCAGATGGAATAATTGACTAAAAAAATGTTGAAATATACTCTTTGATTCCACGATAGTAAACCCGAGCTAATTATGTCGATGGACCAACCAAAAATCCGTTTCGGTGACAATTGTAATTGACTTTTCAGGGAGTGTACCGACATCATGGAAGAGCATGCAAGCCTGAGGACATCCATATCACCCAAACCATCATGACTCAAACTTTTATGCATTTGTTTTAAACCGTTGGGGTGGCGATCTCTTTTAGTTGTTAAATTTGTATAAATAAGTGGGTATCCTTGAGATGTAGGGACCTTTTGGAAAGAAAATAATTTTCCATTTATTGTATTCAAGAATTATTTCTGATAGTTAATGGTGAAGTTCCGTTGGTGATCCAGAATTGGATCCAAGAGCTTGATGGGCCTCAAAAAAGCCTAAAAATAAAAGTTCCCATAATCTCTTCAAAACAGACATGTGCATATACCTCATCGATACAAACCCAACACAACTTGAATGGGCTCAAACCGACATCGTATCTTCCATATATCACGATCTGTTCATTTTTCCAAATAGACAAAAAATTCAATAGTCAATAGGCCAAAAATTCAACATTGACGCCATCATGATGACGTGGAAGCATCTGGTGGTGACACGTGGAATATGAACATACGATGATGTGGATAGGTTGCTGACATGGAGGTATACATTGACCAATCAGGGAGTGACATGTGTCACCACTGCAAGGGTGACACATGGCACACCCGTACGACTTATGTGGAAGGTACAGTGGTGTGTGACTAGATTGACACTTCGAAATATAGTGGACCAATGGTTGATTGACAGGTGGCATGTTTAGGTGTATGATACGGTGCCACATGGCCCAGACATGGGCTGCCACATGGCACCCATGTATTAGCTCATTTGGGTTTTGGAAAAATGTTTGGACTCTACGAGTTTTGACCGTGCAACCTCCCACTGAGAAAGTGACTTGGCAGGGTCGGGTCTACCAACCCGCCTGTTGCTTGTTCTTGTTAGGTAGATGAACTAATTTATATTTAAGTTTGATCATTGTATTATTCGGTGGAGGTTAGGGCTGGGGCTAGGCCCTAACCCTTGGTCACACACCTATCCATATCCCTCCATATGACTCTGCACATGTGACCTTTCACCTTTACCATCGTGCATGGATATCATTGGGGGACTAGCCCGGTCGCATGGGGATTACATAGGACCTGGTTCTATATGTGTTGATGCAGATAGTAAGGGTTAGCCCTGGTCGGTCGAGCTACCTGCCGACCAAGGGATAAACCGCAGGGCTAAAATCAGGGGGTCAATTCACTATAGTTTGTGCATGGAGTCTTCAAGACCAGGCCATATGGCACTGCATATAATCAGGGCACGAGAAGTAAGGGGCTAGCACACCAACATCCTAGTCTGAGGCCATATGAAGGTGCCCCACATGACCAGGATCCCTAAGAAAGGGGGTTTCCCCTTGTCTATATGTAGAAGTGATTTTTATAACTATATAATATGATTTTAAATGATTTTATTCAACAGTTTTAGAGATTTTTGGCCAATATTAGGGGATATTGGGCCATTTTTAAGGCTAGATCTTGTGGAGAAGTTTGGAGATGGTTACCAAATTTAGGCCTATATAAACTAGAGGCTCTTGAAGCCATGGAGGGGAGGTTCAGAGCAAGTTTATTCTGCAGAAATCTTGAGCCAAAACCATTGTCATGCAGGGAAGCTATTCAGGAGTGTACCTTTGCGGGCCATTTCTGGGATCTCTGTTCATCTAATTTCGGTGTTGTCAGTTTTGATGAGTTCTTGAGATCTGGTAGAACATGATCAACTCATTTTTTTAATCCATTGGCACTTTCATGATGTACTTGAAAAGATTTGAAGATAAATAAGAAAGCCCACTGAGACAAAGGCCCAGAGACATAGGCGAGATTGTCGAAATTCGTTATTACATTGGTGTTTATGGTTTGTTGTCTTCATGCTTATGATAAGATCTATATAATGCTAATGGTTGTTATGTTTCCTCTTTCATTCTTCCTTATTTCATCATTTTTCCTAGATGGTAATTTAACACATGCAAGATAACTCAACCATTGTCATTTAAAAGATCTTTTTGGATCAAGTGGTATCATAGCTAGTGGACGGCTGGAATTTAATTTTGCATGTTTACCAGGGAAAACCTCATCTCAGTTGAGAAAATGGCTTCTCAAGAGGGACTTTCTCAGGATGAGAAGGATATGTGAAAAAATCTCTTTTCCATGTCTGAGATGGCGAAAGTGTTGTATGAAAACTACTTGGAACGAAAGAGATCGTCTCAAGAGAAGTCTTCAAAGAACAACAAAGGAAAAGAAAAATTGAAGGAATTTCCTTCTACATCTATTTCAGAAAACATCTTTGAGGTATGCAATGAATGTCATTCGTCAATTTCGCATTGTTCCCATCAAGATGGTTTTGGTGCATTTGAAAAACATACAAGACGTATAGGTTTGATATTGCTAACCAAGATGGGTTATGAAGGAAAGGGCCTTGGAATTGAGGGCCAAGATATCGTTAATCCCATTGACGTTGTGGAAAGACCTTGTTATTTAGGATTAGGATATGGAGATGTGGATATTGGAGCATCTTCCAAGATGGGCTCCAAAACATCAAAAGCAAGTAATGCCTCAAATGGCCAGCCTAAGTCATTACAAGATCTATTCACGAAAGGTGATGGTGTATCACTTCTTGATGGTGATAGTGAATGCAAATCATCTCCAAATCAAAGTGAATATCAACAAGGAAGGTATAATGGTTATGGTTTTTCCAATTATCTTTTTGATTATAAAAAACATAATCATGTAATCTGAAACTTGTGGAATATGTATCCATGTACTTGTTGTCATTCAACTAAGCATTGTGTTACCAAGTGTTGGCAGAGACAATATTTGTACAGGAAGTTCATGCTGACCAGGAAGGAGACATGACATAAAGACTCAACTCCACAATGAAAGAAAGAGAAGGGAAAACAATTTTGGATGCCAAAAACTCATTGCAGTTATTGCAACAGGGGTGGACATCAAAAGGATAAATGTTGGAAGCTTAATCCGGAGCTTCATCCAAGGAAGGAAAAAAGGATTGTGCATGTACTCACAAAGGAATAAGGATTACCAATGAAGCAAGAGGAACACCATGGAGGAAATAAAATAGTCACTTGGATTTTCCAGAAGTGGATGTCACATCTTCATTGTATTTTGCTTCCATTAATGTAATCACACATGTTAAAATCATGACCTTTTATAACATCATTTTTGTACAACATAGTGTTTTGTTTTTGTCCTTATGAGTATGTAAATAGTAAGGTTTATTTCGTAACCTTTTGGAGGACCAAAAGTTCTTTAGTGGGGAGGTGTGATCCAGAATTGGATCCAGGAGCTTGATGGGGCTCAGAAAGGCCTAAAATGCAAAGTGCTCATAATCTCTTCAAAATGGACATGTTGTTAGGCCTCGTCGATACGAGCCCAACGCAACTTGAACAGGCTCAAACAGACATTGTATGCTCCAGATATCACAATCTGTTCATTTGTCCAAACATGTAAAAAAGTCAACAATCAACAGGCCAAAAAGTCAATGTTGGTGTTAACATGATGTCATGATGACATCATCATGTTGACATGGAAACATCTAGAGGTGACATGTGGTATCTTATCGTACAATGATGTGGATATGTGGCAGGTATACATGGACCAATCAGGGAGTGACACATGTCACCACTATAAGGGTGACACGTCGCACGCCCGCACGACTTACGTGGAAGGTACAGTGGCATGTGAATGGATTAAAACCTCGACAGATAGTGGACTAAAGGTTTATTGACATGTGGAATGTTTGGGAATATGGTACAGTGCCATGTGGCACCCATTTATTGGCTCATTTGAGTTTTGGAAAAATGTTTGGACTTTACAAGTTTTGACCGCGCGACCTCCCACAGAGTAGGTGACTTGGTAGGGTCAGGTCAACCAACCCACCCGTCATTGGTGCTTGTTATTTATATGACCCCATTTATATTTAAGTTTGATTGTTGTATTATTCGGCAAAGGTTAGGGCTGGGGCTAGGCCCCAACCCCGATCACACACCTATCTATATCCCTCCATACAAATCTGCACATGTGACCTTTCACCTTTACCATCATGTGTGGATACCATTGGGGGACTAACCCAGTCACATGGGGATTATATAGGACCCAGTTCTATATGCGTTGGTGCAGATAGTAAGGGTTAAGCCCGATCGGTCAGGCTAGCCCTCTGACCAAGGGATAAAATGTGGGGATAAAATCGAGGGGCCAGTTCACTATAGTTTGTTCATGGAGTCTTAAAGAGCAAACCATATGGCACTACATATAATTAGGGTCCAAGAAGTAACGAGCTAGTGCACCAACAACCTAGTCTGAGGCCACATGGAGGTGCCCCACATGACCAGGAGCCCTAATAAAGGGGGTTGCACCCTGTTTATATGCAGAAGTAGTTTTTATAACTATATAATATGATTTTAAATGATTTTATTCAACAATTTTAGAGATTTTTGGCAAATATTTGGGGATATTGGGCCTTTTTTGAGGCGAGATCTTGGGGGGGAGTTGGGAGATGGTTACCAAATTAAGGCCTATATAAACTAGAGGCTCTTGAAGCCATGGAGGGGAGGCTCAGAGTAGGTTTATGTTGCAGAAATATTGAGCCAAGCCATTGTCATGCAGGGAAGCTATTGAGGAGTGTACCATTGCATGCCATTTCTGGGAGCTCCGGTCATCTGATTTGGGTGCCATCAATTTTGATGGGTTCTTGAGATTTGGTAGAACATGACCAAATCATTGTTGTAATCCATTCGTACTTTCATGATGTACTTGCAAATATTTGAAGAGAAATAATAAATCCCACTCAGACAAAGGCCCGAAGACGTAGGTGAGATTGTCAAACTCCATTATCACATTGGTGTTTATGGTTTTTTTTCTTCATGCTTATGATTGGATCTATATAATTCTAATGGTTGTTATGTTTCCTCTTTCATTAGTTTCCTAAATGGTAATTTAATACATGCAAGATAACTCGACCATTGTTGTTTAAAAGATCTTTTCGGATCAATTGGAGCCTGGAATTGATTTGGGAACCAATTGTGTGATCTGCAATTGTAGTGTGAATTGTTATACATTATATAGTTCTTATATCAATGTCTATTAAGATATTATGTGACCAAGCTATCTTGTAAATGCATGTTACTTACATTTATTTCTCATGCTTTGTTTCAATCTACATTCTAATATACTTCGATGTTTTAGCTCTAATGATCAATAAATATAGAATTACTTCTTTATAACCAATAGGTCTTTAGCCAAGTTATATGCATACACATATATTTATTGTTATATAGTCTTTCAGGGAATTATTTCTAAGTAGAATATATGTATCAGTTTACTTGTTATTTGTTTTCACATTTCTTCCAAGAACTTATCTCTAAGAAGAATTGACGGAACCACTTCTTGTGAACCACCAATCATAATTATCTTCTAGAACTTATGAAAGAAAACCTTTCCTAAAAATAGAAAATACCAAGTAAATAAAACCGAAAAAATCTTAAATCCCATCAAACGATTGTCAGACCATTAATACAGAGAATCACTCTATTGCAAACAAAGAAGAGTCTAATTGGGCCTCATATTTGGGTGTGATTCCTATTGTTGAGTTAAAGGGAATCTATCCCCCTCAACATATTATTTTCTATAATTGTGGTCAAAACATTCTAGGAATATATTTACAATGCAATGGTTGTCTATTTTTATGACTAGACAATTTACAACCTTCTTAAGGATCACATTCCGTGATTAAGGATAATGCTAGTGATCCAGATTATTTTGAGAATGACATGAAGGAAGAAATATAACCGAGATATAACAATGAAATACACAAAAATATAGAAGAGAACATAGAAATATAGTGAAACCCAACTTGTATTACTGAATAAGATAGAAAAACATTGTAGAACACAAATTGGAAAAATGGGGTAGCTTATCTCTAAAAAGAAAGAGATCTTGGCTACACTTCATTCACAAGAAGCTTTACATCACACTCCATTGCATGCTTAAAGGGCCTCCTTCACCTCAATTTTATATGAGAGAGCGAGAGGAGAAAAGTTCCCATGATGCATGTGGGATAAATTGGACTAAGTTTATAAAATTCCATAGGCATGTAAAACACTAGGACTTCCAAGGCGGTCACCCATCCCAATACTACTCCAGCCTGAGCGCGTTTAACTGTAGAGTTCTAATGGGATCCAGTGCATTAACGCTATGTTGTAGGCATGTACATAATACCACTAGGAAATCATTAAATGATGTCTGTAATTAACAAATTAAGACGACATTACATTCCATTACCCATAAAAAGGGAGAATATCATTGTTTATCAAAACCATAGGCTCAAAATGGTGATTCAATGGAAGAGGTGGATGGCCACTGAGATCCATCTGGATCAGCTAGAGAGATGTCGACTAATCCATTTGTATTAAATATTAAAAAATAATATTTTCCATCCTAATCATCTGCTTCTTGGTCATATCGTATGCAAGGATGGTATTAAAGTAGACATGGCTAAAATCAAAGTAATCCTTGATCTAAAGACGGCATAGAATCAAAAGCAAATCAAAATATTTCTTGGGCACAAGGGATACTATCACAAATTCAAGACACTACTCTGACATTTATTTTTGGATCGAAGAGCTCCTCTCGACAGATGTTGAATTTATATGGAGTTAGGAGTGTTTTCAATCTTTCTAATTACTAAAATGAAAACTAGTAGAGGCACCTATATTGTGATTACTTGACTAGTCAAGGAATTTTTTTGTCTGTTTCGATGCATATAACGTTGTTGTTGAATTAGTATTAGCACAACCATATGATGATATGATCGATCATCCAAATGCATATTCTAGTTGAAAACTTGATAAAGAAAAACACAATACTCAATAATGGAAAGAGAAGGTTTAGCTATGATTTTTGCTCTTTAGAAATTTAGACTATTTGTTGGAAAATCCTTTCACATTTTTCATTGATCATAAAGTCTTAAAAAACTTTGAGAATTAACTGGTACATCAAGGAAGAATATGTCGATGGCCATATTATTTCAAGAATTCTACTTCAACGTAGTTTGCTGATCAAGTTAAAAGAACAGGCTTGGACCACCTATCCCAACTAGAAATAAGTGAAGAACAAGGGGGGATCAATGATGATATCATAGATGTTCATCTATTATGGGTTGAGGCCACCCCTAAATATTCAGAATACATAGTTTGATTTAGAGAATGGAAGGGCTATTAGAGATCTTCTTGAAAATAAAAATAAGTTTATAGCATTAAAAGAAACCCCATTCACTCTCATGAATGGATATCTGTACAAATTTGAACCTGATGATATAATAAGGAGACGTGCTTTGGAATATGAGAGAGAAGGAATAATATATGAAGATCATGTTGTCCCCAAAGGCGTCCATTATAATCCGACACAATAATGTGAAAGATTCTTCAGGAAGGCCTTTGGTGGTTGACTTTACATAAGGATTATCTGATGAAAGTCAAACAACGAAACATTTGTTAGCGAATGGGTGAACCCTTATGGAAAAGTGAGATTCCTTTACACTTGGTAATCCCTAGTTTACCTTTGAAATTTGGGCAATCTACTTTGTTGGTCCATTTCCTAAAACATATAAGAGAATAAGAGAAAAATACATCATTATAATTGTAGTCGAGTACTTAAAAAAATGGGTTGAGGAAGAACCAGTTGAGTCTTGCATGAAGGAAATTGTGGCTAAATTTATACATGAAAACATAGTTACAAGATTTGGATTCCCCTTAAACATTATCAACAACCAAGGAACCCACTTTTTTAATAGGACATTCCAAATAATGTTGAAGAAATTCATTATTGATCATTGAAAGGCGTCGGCCTATCATCCCCATGCTAATGGTGCAATTGAATCCTTCACTAAGACCCTTCATAAAGGATTAACAAAAAATTTTAGAATCGATAGAGATGATTGAGATGATAAGTTACTTTTAGTACTTTGGGCCTATAGGACCATTCATAAAAGATCGACCAACCACACACACTTTAAGCTAGTATATGTCCAGGAAGTTGTAGTTCCACTACATTTATAGACCAATGTCACTAGGGTATCATATGTGATCAGGTGTGACTTAGACAAATATCAAAATCGACACCTCCATCAATTTCACCAATTGAAAGAAGAATTAATGATTGATATTCATCACGAATAGGTCCAAAAATGACAACAAAAATCATGGCATGACCGACACCTAAAAAGAAAAGAAATTAAAATGGGTGATTTGGTATTAATGTATGATAGTTGGGTTAAAGGAAAACCTTGAAATCTTGAAACTACTTGGTTTGGGGCATACATCATTGAATATATCTGACCAAATAGGAAGTCCAATTAAGAACAATACAAGGGAAACCACTTCAAAAAGTCGTCAATGGGACCCATCTAAAAAGGTACACCACATAAATAATGATGCATGTTGGTGAAAACCTTCTTGGAGGTGGAAGCAGGCATCAAATAGGTTGAAAAACATTTATGGTGACCTAAGTTTGAGAATAAAAACTTATTGGAAGAAAAAAGGAGAAAAGAAAAGAAAAATCAAAATAAAAGAAAATAAGATAAAAGTCTTCAAATAAAACAGTGGGTTATGAAGAGTTAGGTATGGAACTATCAAATGATAGGGAACTATTTCATGAATCATTTTTAACCATGGATCAACAATAAGCACTATCTTTTAGCCACTTCATCAAGGGAAAAATGCAAAAAGATCAGAGCTCTTGTCAAGTTACGAGCGTTCACATAACGTCTATTTCATATTCCTTGCATGGGTGTTGTACTTGGTTGTGAAGTTAAAAATTCAAAGTTATCATGAAAGTGGTAAACATTGAAATGAGATTTGATAACACTTCAAACATTTGTATTTTTGTTATTTTCCTTGTTGTACCATGGAGGAACATAATTTTAATTTAGAAGTGTCATTATCTCTCAGGTCATTTTTTACTACTAGGAAACTAGTTGAGGTATCTCTTTCAACATCCCAACCATACTTAACATTTTCCATTTTCCCCATTTCACTCCATTCTATCCATAAAAAAACTATTCTTGATCATGTGTTACTTATTGAATGTCACTAGAAAGGTCTAATTGAGAAATCCTAAGTCAATAAAGCCAAAAAGGATATAGGCAAAGAGATATTAAGTTAAAATCCAAAACATTAAATATTGAGCAATGCCACCTCGTTATGAGGTTGATGACCCTATTCCCATTCTTGTCTATCAATATCTAAAGAAAAATAGACTTTTTCAATAAAACGAACAAATAAAGAAAAAGTCAAAAGCGGTAGTAAGAAATAGTGTCGATGATAGGTAACTCAATGATAAATGTCCCTCTTAAAGGATTCTATATAAAATCCTAGCTCTTAAAGGCTAGTTGAATAAATTTACAAGACCTGTGAAGTATGTTAAATGACTTGGAGACTCATCACATGAATTTTTCCCCTTCCCTTTTACACATATAGTCATCCATCACTTACCTTTTACTTGGTAACTTAGGAAATACGCTTTGTCCTAGGACTTGTCACATGTATAAGGGTTAATGTTGTTCCCCTTTGGTAAAAATTATGCAAATTGTAAAAGTAACCTTTATTGTTATGTTGTTTTAAGACAAATCACTAAGTGTGCATTAACTAATGGATTGCAAAGAAGTTGGACCCACCACTGACACTGCATTAAGATCCATGATGATGGCTTAGGATACAAGTACATATATTTTTCCATTTCTACAGACATTAATATGCATGCCATTTTTCTTAGGATCTGTGTACTTCATTGGGATACGTTTCACTACATTAGGATTTGTGACAGTGCATCGGGCTATGACAGGGATGCCACATCATCGCATTTTCTACATGGATTAATTCAAGAGGGTTACCCTACTTAGTTGGATGATATTAGCCTACATGTGTGTCTCATTCTCTCACATGGACTACACATGGGGCTTGTTGAGGTAGTTGGGGACATGGGCTAGGTTGTTACAAGCTATTATAGGAATGGACTAGGTTGTTGCAGGTTGATGGACCATCTAGTTACATTTGGTTGAGGTGGTTCTTATCTTTGGACCATTCACATTTGATGAGGCACCCTACTTTGTTCACTCATGCGTTCTTCTAGAAGGGTGCACCTTTCTCTTGATTGATTATTTTCCACCACCATATGTTGGACCCTCACTTCATGGGATTTGTTATGAGGGTATTTCAACTTTGGATTTATTTTACTAGACAATGGGATGTTGGCTTGATATGAGGAGGGCCCTCCTTTCATTATGCCCCTTTGACCACATGTGTGGCATAGACATCATTGTTTTCATTATTTTATGAGGGTGCCTTCAATTTGGGGATTTTATTGTAACTACTTGAGTGTTTTCCCATGGTTTCTTCTGCCCCTTATTTTTTCACATGTTATTATATCTACCCATGGTTTTCTACACATGATTCTAGAAGGGAGCCTCTCCTATATAAAGAAGGATTTTCTCTCATTTGTAACTAGAGTTTGGAGAATAAGAGATATCATTCAACTTATTTCTATTGGTGTTATTGGTTTTAACTTGGCATTTCTTGAGTAATTTTTTGTGAGGAATATCGCAAGAGGGTTTTATTTATAACAAGTGAAGATGGATTGAGAAAGCTAGTAAGGAGCCACAAGAGGATACAATTTCTTATAATCTTTCCTTATAGTATTTCCTTACAGTCTTTAGTTGTTTATGCTTAACTAAAGTATTGAGTTTGGAAAATATCAATTTTATTTCCAGATCTTACCTTAGGATAGTATAGAGGCTATGCCTTACTACTTAAAGAGATGGTAACACACTCCTATCACCATTTAGATCTTGGAGCACCAAGACCTTCTTGGGGTAATTTTCTAGGTACACCCTAGCATTCTCTAAAATCTCAAGACTCTTTACAAAAACCAAGCATCAAGGAGTATTGGTTGACCCCTTAGCCCAATAGGATTAGGCTCTAGTCTTTGATTTTCCTTTGTCGCATCATTAAAAAAAAATAATAATAATAATCTTTACTTTTTTTAAAGCAATCTAGGGTTTAAATATGACTTGTCCTTGGATTTAGATTGGTTCTTTCAAGTCTTGAGTTAAAGTGTGATAATGATTGAATTTGTTTTTGCAAATCATCTTGTTTCTTTGATGCTTGATCATTTGGATGTTTGCAAATATGTTAGATCTAGTGTTTAAATTTTCAATTTTTTTTAATAGATTTAAATTCTATTGGTGAATCGGCCTATTGATATCATTGCCAAATTTTGTTGAGTTAATTCACCAAATGTTGGACACTAGAAATGCATTTATGATAAGAGTTTTTACATTAATTGCTTATTCCAATACATTGGGAAATGCATCAAATGAATGGGTTTTAATTTATGAATTTGGGAAACGTATTGCATCCATGTTGATCCACACACCATCAAATACTAAATTGATGGTTTATTGAGTCAAACTATTTTCTTTAAGAAGGCCAATGTCACATTTGAATTTTATTCATTTTGATTATAATGATGTTGTTACAAGGGTTTGATTATTGATTAACTTGAAATACATGTACCATGATGTGTTAATATACTAATCTTACACTCTTGATGGAATAGGGATAAGAGACACATTGTTAAATCTGCTCCTAGATAAATATCTTAATCATTGGTGAACTATGTTCAAAAATCAGGACTTGGATTTGCACACTTTTGGGAATTACATTTCAGAACGTCTTGTCTTCATTTAAAACCTTACATTGTGAAATGATAAATTGATGCTCAACACATTGAAACAATTTTCATGAGAAGGTAAAACAAACTAGATTTTGATTCTATTCTTTCTTATTCTGCAGAATTAAGAATTGTGTGTTGGAATGACTTAAATTTATACCTTTCACTCATTGGTGACATGCCCAATATGTTGATGGTTTTTTATTCCAAATCATCGTATTTTTAAAGTTTGATACAAACCCTAGTTGAAACGTCTCCACATGTTGGATTGATGGTGTTTATGTGAAGAGATTCATATAAACAATCTGGTGGTAATGTGTTGTTAAAGGGTACATGGAATCAAATTTTGTTCATATACCAATAGATAACTACTTGAATAAGTAAATTGTTCATTGGCATTCACTCATTTTCTCGATTTTTAAAATGGCATACAATCTTGCTAAAATTGTCTTTCAACCCTGATGCAATATTGAGTTGAACTAAGTAGTTGTTTGAACTCAAATAAATGTTTCCCTGATTCATTTCAAAATTACTGAATCATTAAACTAGCAAGATGGTGAAATCTAGTTACTTTACACAACTTGAACTATCTGGATTATATTGAGAACAAAATGAAATACAAACAAAATTATAGCAAATAACACATAAATATATTGAAACTTAACTTTTATTAATGAATAAAATAGAAAAATATTGTAGAACACAAACTTGCTAGAATGGTGGTATCTTATCTCTGAAGATAAATATATGTCAGCTATGCTCATTCACAAAAAGATAATATAATGAGCTACACTAATGGCCTTTTAACATAAATAAAGAACCCTAAAGGTCCAAAACCCTAACCCTAGGAGGTGAAGCACCAAAAGGTTTGTGGGCCCTGAGGTGGTTAATTGATGCGTCAACTTCTCGAGGGCACAAATTTTTCATACAATATCCATTTAGGGAATTTGGTATCTTTTTAGAAAGACATAATTGACAATTCCATTTGTTTTCAAGGCATAGGCATGTTGTGGAAACCCTAGGCCCCCTAATGAAAAACAAAACATCGTTTAAGGCCTCAAAATGCCCCCCTGAAGTTTAGGACCTGAAAATCATAACAAAAATAACCAAGATGGAGAAACATGATGAGTCAATGAAAGAGGTGGGTTGCCACCAATATCCACCTGGATCAATCCCTCCCCCTTATGAAGAAATGGTCCCCATTGCATCAAGTTCCCTCAGGAGGTGGGGAAATTTCACTAAATCTAAACCTTGGTGACCAACCTGCCTTATTGAAGTAGTCGTCCTTCTTTGACAACCGATAGAGTTGTGTGTTCTTCTAGCGGTTTCCCTTCATCCTAGTGTCCATGATAATATCCTCTAGAGCTTGTGCAATGCAATCAATATTGATTTCTATAGGGGCCAATTTCTCAACCACCTCTAAGGTGTCCAGTAGAGGTGGGAAATATTGTCGAAGCAACTAAGCTCCACATTAAATAATGGGTGCAAGACAAGGAAAGGAGGAATTCTTAATTTGAAAGAATTGTCACTCATATCCTTTGTGATGGTGCAAGGCCCATAATGAAGTGGTATGAGCTTCATGTGGGGGCCTATGAGACACTCTTTCTACAAATGAAACCACACCTTGTAACCAACCTAAAACTTGTGAGAACATGATGTTGGTCATGTCACTACTTATAATTTGCATTGGCCTTATCTAATATATCATGAAACTATTGTTGGAGGTACTATATCCATTCAAAAAGTTTGGTTGCTATGTATGCCTCAGTTTGAGCATGGGAGGAATTTGTGGGGGAAGATGGAACAGACATAGCTACATCAATGAGGATTAATCGTTGGAACACCAATCACATCGGAAAATGGATATGACCAATGGAGATGTGGAGGGCTCTGTAATAGCTATGTTGAACATATGGAAGGATCTCATCCTATGGATGTGGATGCTTGGAGTTGTACATGTATAGGAAATGCATAATCATCCTTTTGACCACCTCTATTTTTCCATCTATTTGAGGATGATAGGAAAGAAATTTGGTAAACTTGGTATCCATCAAAGAACATAGGATGTACCAAAAAGTGTTGAGTAATATACTATCCTTATCTGAAATGATGGTTTGTGGTAGCCCAAAATGAAACCAAACATGCATAAAGAAGAGATTAGTAGTGGCCTCGGTTGGCATACTCTTTTTACAGGCTATTGAAATGCACATCTTAGAGAATTGATAGATGATTATAAAAACACAATTGTGACCATGTTTGGTGGAGGGAAACCCTGAAATGTAATACATGGAGGCAAACTCCCATGGATTGTCTAGTGCAGGGAGAGGAGTGTACATCCCCTATTTCTTGATGGATGGCTTAACAATGGTAGAGGAAATGCATGACTTTATGTACTGGATGGAATCATGTCAAATATTTGGCTAGTAGAAATGCTTCTAAAGTAATGTTATTGCCTTCTCCACCCAAAAGTGCCCTACCACCCGATTGTAATGTGACTCCCAAATTAGCTTTGCATGAACACTTGAAGGAACAAAAATATGGTCATGATAGCACAAGAGTGCATCATGGAGGTGGAATTCTAGAACTTGTTACTTGACACTCAAGGTCTGATAAGTAGTAGTGAAGTTAGAGTCACTTCCATACAATTGTGGCCACCCAAAGGTCTCATTCCCAAAATATTTAATAATTGTGGTGAGGGACACAAATGGGGGTCGATTGAGGTAGTTAGCAACATGGTTGGCACTTCCCTTATTGTACTTAATATTCAGGTGGAATTGTTGCAGGTATGTGGAACATTTCTAATGGAGATCAATTTGTATCTTTCCTTATGTCTACATGAATTTTATAGGTTTGTGATCAATGTGGATGATCATTTCCCTTCCTAGAATGTAATGGTTTCACTATCAACATGCCTACATAATGGAGTACATCTCTTTTTCATAGGTGGGATACCTAAAAACATCATCAAATAGTGTTTCACTATGATAGGCAATCATATGTCCATATTGAGTGGGGATGGAACCGATAACATAGTCATATGCATATGTCTTGATCTCGAATGATTGTTGTAGATTTGGAAATATGAGGACTAGTCTAGAACTGAGGTAGTGTTTAATATCTTCGAATCATTTCTACTATAACTAAAAATAGGGAAAATTGGCTTGATCTCCCCCCTTGATCACTTGACTTAAGGGTCAAGCTATATGAGATAACCCCAACACAAAATTGAGGTAGAAGTTGGCAAGTCCCAAGAAGTTGTAAAGCTCTATCAGAGTCATAGGGGTTGGGAAATAGTGAATGAATTGGATGTTGGTTGTGTCTACATGCACCCCATGTTCATCCATGATGTATCCTAAGTATTGTATTCTCTGCATGTTGAATGGTAATTTCTATAGGTTGACATATAACTTCTATTTTCACGAGGTGGTCAGGACCTACTCAATGTGCTACAAGTGTTCTTCCTAGGTCCGAATGAAGATGATGATGTCATCTAAATAGACCACCAAAAAATATCTTTTGAATGGACACAATATATCATCCATTATCCTCATGAATGGAGTTGGAGAATTAATTAAGTCAAAAGGCATGACCAACCACTCAAAGAGGCCTTATTTAGATTTGAAGGTTTTCTTCCATACATTAGTTGATTCTATCAGAACCTAGTGATATCCCAACTTCATATTGATGTTGTTGAAAAAATTGGCACCCTTCATCTAATCAAGACAATCGTCAATCTAGGCGATAAGGTATTAGTTCTTGACAATGATTTTATTTAGGGCTCTATAACCAATATAGAGCTGCCACATCCCATCCTTATTTTGCACCAACACAATTGGGCTCTCACAAGGTGAGCAGCTTGTTCGAATTTGTCCCTTATGGATGAGCTCATGAATTTGACTCTTTATTTCCTCATTCTCCAAAAGGGAGCATCTGTATATTGGACCATTGGGAAAGGGAGAACCAAGTATCAAATAAATGGGATTTTTGACCCGACAATGCAGAGAAACCCTATAGGTGAAGTGAAGAGGTCTCTATATTCCTCTACAATATTGTCCACTTATTTATGATATGTAGAGAGACCCTATGTTGAAGCTATGGTGGTCACAATGGCCTTTCATTACCCTTATAACCAAACCACGAAGAGGACAAAATTTTCAGTATGTGAGATTACTTTGTGACATTGTTTTTCCAAGATCAATGGAATTGTTGTAGTCATAACTCCCTTGTGTATCCTATAGGTGTAACCCCTCCTAGTAATAACGACACTACAAGTTCAAGACTCATAAAAAATGTGAAGTTTCCACATATAAGGTTGTCCTAAAATAACATCACAAACTTCGAGTGGGGAAGCATCACACAGTACCTCATCTTTGAAGGGATTGATGTTGTAAGATAGGTGGAACTATTGGTTGACGCAAAGGTCCCATCCCTAGCTCAACCAACCAATGGTGTATGGTTATGGGTGTGGTATTTTTGGAAGTTTCAATCTCTTGATGACCTTGACCGATATCAAGTTCTTTGATCCGGATTATTTTCATCACGAAATGAGAGTAGAGATATAATAAAGAAATGCATAGAGATATCGTGGATATCCAATAATATAATAGAAATGTATCAAAGATGCAACCATAAACACAGAGATATAGTAATACACGATTTCTATTAATGAAATAAATGTACAGAGGCTGTAAAAATACAGAGTGAAAGACTCGCTAGAATGTTGGCAACTTACCTTTGAGAAGAGATGTGACGGCTACTCGCATTCGCAAGAATATGATTACAATGAGGCTCTGAAGGAATTTTTATAATAAAAGGAATGCCAAAAACCATAGACATCAAAAAACCTAACCATAGGAGATGAAACGCCAAAAGTCATGTGGGCCCAATTTGGGTAAGTTAGTACAACAACTTCCCAGAGTCGTAACTTTTGCATACAATCTCTGTTTTAGGCACATGATAGCCCATTGGAAAGGTATCATTGAGGAGATTAATTTTGGAGGCAATATCAAAAGAAATTCCATATTTCTCCCCATTTTCCCAAAAAACGTCATTTAGGGCCTCAACGACGAAAAGGTGGGTGGCCACTGATATCCACCTGGATCAATCATCCCTCCTTAGGAAGAAATGGTCTCCAATGCGTTGAGTTCCCGGGGGAGAGGAAAAAATATTTGTTGAATCTGAATCTTGGTGAGCTGCTTGCCTTGCTGGAGACGTCGCGCTGCTCAGTTTGTGGAATTTTGTCATGAACCTATTGAGGCTGAGGTTGTTCAACAAGTCAAGCTACATGAGAGGATGGTGTACATAAGGAATCTTTATTCTTTGCTGCAACCTTGTCGACCTACTTTTGTTGGATAAAAGGTGTTTGGGGCGAGGCTGTAGCGGTTGCAGTGTCCTTTTCTTCCCCTTTTGAACATATTTTGAAGAAGTTGAATTTTGCAGTATGAGATACTACCTTGCGGCACTTTTTAGGTGGAAGAATAGTCGGAACTACCTCTGGTATTTTGTAGAGATGACCCCCTAGAGAAACAATGAAACTGTGGGGTCAAGACTCATAAACAACATGGTGTCTCCCACATATGGTTGGCCCAAGAGAACATCACAGACATCCAGTGGGAAAACATCACATAATACCTCATCCTTGAAGGTCTGGATGTTGTATGACAATCGACACTGTTGACTGACACGAGGATCTCGTCCTTGGCGAAGCCACCCAATGTTGTATGGTTGTGGGTGTGGTGTTGTTGACAATCCCAACTGTTTGACGATCTCTGCTGAGATGAGGCTCTTCTGGATTCCTCTATCAACAATAAAATGTAGCGGGGTCCCCTTCACCCACATCTGTGAATGAAAAAGGTGCTCCCCCTCTTCAGGATCTGTTGGTTCTTATGGTTGAATTGTCGCAATCATGACAATAGTAGTGGAGTCCGCGTCAATGATCTATCCTTTACCAGTATTTTCATAATCAAATTCTAAATTAGGGTTCAACTCCTTGTCTTTGATCTCGACCACCAATGAATATTTTGAGCGACATTTATCGGTGTTGTGCCAAAGGATTTTGTGGAAATCACACCATTTTTCAGTGTCCTTTGTCTTCCCGTGACCCTTCTTTTCCTGTGGCTTGGATTGGTTTTCGAGATACTGTTTGTTAGGGCCATATTTGTCAGACTTTGGTTGTTGTGGATTTGAAGACCCAAACTCCCGTTTGTTCTGGTGCTTAAATTTCTTCTCGATTTTAACAGTGTATCGATAAGCAACACCAAGTGATGAGATGTCCAGAAAATCCATTTCAGTTTGGATATATCTGTGTAGAGCCGCATGGTATTTCAGAACCAAATGTCGTTCGGAGTCTTTGATACCAATCTTAATGCGCAAGGTATGGAAGGTATTGGTGAAATCTGGAACTGCTTGGCCCCTATCTTGCCACAGTGTGGTCTATCTCTTGTACTGGTCCTCATAGTTGCCAATAGGATAATACTGTTCCTCTACTGCATCCACAAAAAAATCTCAAGTGGGTTCGGCCCCATATATTCCAGACTCCTCTGTGGAAATTTGCTCCTAGTAAGTTTCCCACCAATGTTTGACATGGGGGAGAGATTTAAGGAGCGTGAAGATGATCTTTTCTTTGTCGAAAAAATCGTGGACAAAGAAATAACCTTCTAACAGATTTAACCATTTGTCTAGGGCATCCACATCTATCTAGCCTTCAAATATAGGAATATAAAAATTGACTTGTACATTAAAAGGCGAGGTGCCTCCAAAGTAGTTGTTTGATGAAGATGCGCCTGTCTCTATCGGTAGGCATTGTAGGATATGGGAAAAAATCTCCATCATTTTTTCCCTTTGTCCGTTAAGGTCCTAACCCGCACATAGGTAGATCAATGTATTCAGATGTAATAAAGGTCAATATTAATAAGACCTTTCAATAAAATAGAATAAGGTGGATGTAAGAAGACCTAATAGAAGCTTCCGCTTCTAGAAGGATCTTCCTCTAGATGCTTCTTTTTAGTATAAATAGGAGTCG
>JASDQU010736250.1:67253-86671 GCA_032191745.1 Picea mariana
CCATGGGAACATAACCCCGACCTTCGCTATATTAGAGGGTGATTTTAACCACTAGGCCAACAACCCCGTACTTAGCGGAGATTTTGCCAAAATTAATATCAAGTTGCCATTAAGTACGGGGTGCGGTTTTAGAACTGGGCCTATATATTAGGCACGGATCCCAAGGCCAACATAGATGCATCCCTATGTGCACAGATCCCGAGGCAAGGGAAGGGCATATATTTTGAGACAAGGAATGATTTTCAAGACTATATTGATGCATTGAAGTACGTGAAAGTACTTGTTAAGTTTCGTGTTGCACCGTAAAGCATGCCAAATGGTACCTTGATGGAATTTCGAATATTTTATATCACTTCTGCACGATTTTTCACAAGGATCATGAATATGAGGTCTGTTTTGTGACTTGTGGTCGTTTGTAAAACTTTTTTCTCAATTTTTCATTAATGGTCATTTAATGCATTGTTTTGCGTGTCAAAGAGTGTGAAATTGAGCTAGTTTGGAAATTGATCGACTTTATAGTCAAAAGTTTCAGAATTTCGCAAGAATTTCAATGGTGTAGTTATTTTATTGTTTTGAGTAATTGAATTTAAGAGCATACATTAAATTGGCATATGTGAATCATTTTACATGTGATTTTTGGTACTGTAGATGGAGAAGGCAATTTTCATTGGATCGAATGGAACTTAAAGATGAAACAAAAAGTATGTAATTTGAGTTCTTTTATTTTATGTTGTGTCATCTCACTATCATTAAGCAAGCTAATCTTCAGTTTATGAGTTTTTTGGGTAAAAAATACATCCTCAAAATTCTGCAAATCACCCCAATACGATTAGTAAATTATTCTGGATCAAGTTAGATACTGCATATATATATGTGAAGCAATAAGTGGTGTCTAAGGATTTTCAAATCAAGTGGTATCAGAGCAGGTTGTGTGACCAACTTATTTGAGAGAAGTGGTATCAGAGCTACTTTAGGCGTGTGTTGCAAGTTGTTGATGTGATGAGATCCAAGAGTTCAATTTGTGAAGATCTTGAAGGCTCTTTTCAAGAAAACAAGATGAGTAAAGTTCTTATGAAATCAAGATTGCAGAAGAACATTAATCAACAAATACAGAGAGAGAATTATGAGTTAAGAATGCAGTTGCAAGATCTCGAGGAAGAGAAGCAAAGGATGCAAGATCGACTATTATGTCATGAAGATTTCCTTCTGAGTATTTGTCATGTATTAGATAGAAAGTTGTAGATGGCACCATCAATTAGTAAAGTTGGACAAGCAACAGATGAGATAGTCTCTCTTGCACTATCTCCTTCCAAGAACGCGATCGAGAAAGAAGACTCTTCATATTCCCATCAAGATGGAGAGTGCTTGAGGGTAGCTGAAGCAAAGAGAACTTCAGATGAAGAAGTCCTACATAAACAATTGGCCTTACCTTCCGATCCAGAGAAGAGTAACATGTGCAAGTCATCTCTAGGGAAAGATATGCAAGCTACATGAGAAGGAATGGAGACCTTTCCCTCGATCGAATGGTTTATTTATCCATATGCTTCCTATGTAACTAGCAACCATGATGAGGAGAAGTATCCGAGAAGATAGTTTGTGCAAGTAAAGCCCTCAAAGAAGAAGGAAAATCATTTCTCAAGTCAGAGGAAAAGGAGGAATGATAAGAAGGGATCGTGGAACAAGATGCTCCAGTCTTATTGTGGTAAGAGTGTACACTAGATTGATAAGTGTTGGACACTTTACCTGCACTTATGTCTGAAGTAGAACAAAAAATATGTAAATTCACTTGCAAGAAGACAAGCAACAACTCCAGATGAAGTCAATGGTCTTACTGAAAGGCTTGAAAAAGAATACTTCTTAATGGTTGGTCTTGGCAAAGTGATATATGAAGACATCGAAGAATACTTCATGGAAAATGTCTCATCTCGCCATATGACTAGGATGAGATCAGTATTTTTGTCTTTCTCAGAGTCCAACACAGATTGTTTTGTGGGATCTTGAACAAATACCAGACAAACAATAAAGGGGTATGGGTATGCAAGATTCCAGCTTGAGTCGAGAGGATTTATGGGAATCAAACATATGTTGTATGTTCCAGACTTAAAAGTAAACCTACTCTTAGTTGCAACATTTGAGGATGACGGTTATGTAGTCGCATTCTGAAATGACCGAGTGATCTGAAAATGAAGAAGACTTGTCTGGTTTAAATTATTTGTAAGTGTTAATTATGTGTGCTTGGGCAAAAGTATCGATTTACAAACACATAAATCATAGATTTTTCACACTTAAGATGCACATAATAACCAACAATTAACAACCAATAATAAACACATAACACAACAAATGATAAAGGAGTTCACCCCTCTCATCTCCTGGTCCAACTTGTAATGGATCTTTTATATTATTTGTTGAAATTGATAAAAACAATGCTTTACAATGCTCAAAATGCCAAACAGATGGCTCCAATGGCTCAAGAACATCCAAAAACCCCTAATTGGGGTCTTTCTGCACCTGGTTTGGCCAAAAAAAGAAGAAGTTATCTTCCTGGAAAATTTTCTCTTCAAGCTTGTTGTCTCTGGTTCTCCAATTCACACCTGTGAATGACTAACTTGGCTCCTGCAGCGTTACTACACCAAAAACCCAGCACTCACGCACATCTCGCAATTCAGGGAGAAATGTCGAACGGTTAGGGAGTTTAGCGCCCCTTTGGGTGGAGGTGTTGGACGCATGGGGGGCACGTGACCACGTCCCAACACTTATCTCGGGCCCCTCATCAGATGGTGGTTTAAATGTCCCATAGCCAATGGTCACGTGGAGAGGTCATGTGGTAATGACCCCGTGCCTTTCGAGATAAACTCCAAGTGCAAACATCCCCACGCCAAAGGTCATGTGAAACAGACGTATGGTGTATGCTTCGGGGACAGGGGATAAGCCCTGACCCTTTTCTCTGCTAACCTTACCCATGTTTCAATTCAAATAAACGTTGCAAATAATACGATTAAGAAACTCCATGAGGGCAGGCTAGTAGCCCGGCCCTGCCAAAGTCATTACCCCCGCCCGAAGGTCGCAGGTTCGACTCTTATGGAGTCACAAAAAAGTTTCCATATGCAAACCAAACTGGGGTGCCACATGGTGGCCCCTGGCCGTGCCACGTGGCACCTCTCCATTCACTAGAGTGAGGACATGGGTCCTCCGATAACTTGTCCACGTGCCTACCAACCATAACATGCCACATCAACCTATGCCACGTCATCATGTATGGACTGTACATTCAACTACCACGTCAACACTATACATACTGTACAGTAAGCAAAATTTTGTCTGTTTGGCAAAATGAACAGAACAAGATATCTCGCCCATACGACATCCGTTTGAACCTGTTCAAGTTGCGTAGGATCGTGAGGATGAGGCCTATGCACGTGTCCATTTTGAAGCAATTCCGAGCACTTTGATTTTTGAGCAAAATTTGATCCCTGGATCACCAAGTACTTGTGTATTCAAGGGAAGCTTCTCCAAACACGACAATAGTGCTTGGTATTCAGAAAGAGAGGTTATATAGGTTACTGAGAAGACTGGTAGTTTGGTCTAATGGTTACTTGGATTCAACATCAAATTCTGCATCAAATTCAATGTCAGATTCAACATCAACGTCAGAGGCATTGTCAAAGGTCAGAAGTTGTGACACTCCTCCTAGTACATTGGGGAGAATGAGTCCATAAGTAAACCATCCTTTTAAATTCATTGTAAATGTGTATGTTTGTACATATAATATGGATATGTGTAAATCTCTTGAAGTCTAACAGAAAGCTTGTAAGTCAATCATTGTAAATTATAAGAGTGAGAGGGACTTTGTAGATTTCTATATTGCCACCTTGTATGAGTCAGGGGAATTTTGTAAAGAGAGTTTCTACATTGCCACCTTATATGTTTTAAAGAGAGAGGAATCTTGTTAGATATTTCTAGATAGCCACCTTACACTTTACACTTTGTTATGGAGTGAGAGGAATCTCATTAGAGATTTCTAGATAACCACCTATATATACATATTGTTTTACAGTGAAAGGAATCTTGTTGTAAAGATTTCGAAAGCCTTTAGACAACAATATGGACAAATGAATTGTCTTGTAATCAGCTAAAGGGCTACATATGGATCGAATTGTCTAAGACAACATTCTTGATTCTAAAGAACTGAAAGCGAAGGAACAAAAAGATGTAGGCAGTTGGAACATGTAGTTCAAGAGCGGAAAGAGCATCAAATTAATGCGAAACTTTCTAGAGCTGGTAAAGGAGAAGTGATCCTCTTCAAAAATAAGAGGAACATAAAGGTGCATGCTATAATCATATTTAAAATGTTATGTCATGTTTGTAAACATGTATACCTTGAACATAGGCAATCACGTATAGATGATAATGGTACAAGTATAATTATTTTTCAAGGCAAAAGCGACAATGGACATAGTATTCATGCAGGGACTTCTATAGATACATCAAGAAGTACAAGAATAGAGAGTCCAAATGGGAAAATCATAGATAAACATTCGACTTGGTTTCATATTAGCCGAGATGGACTATATTCCACAGAAGGAGATGTGAGTGGATGTTGAAATATAAGATACATGTATTGTAGAGATTCAATTAACATGACTTTTGTTGTCAAAGAATCTACGAGCAAGAACCAGAGCTATATATCATATTAGCTATAGTTCCGAGGGGCCAGAGTCAGAGCCATATTCCATAGAAGTAGACAAAAGTGCACTGATATAGTACCTAAGATCGAAGACACAAGATGAAGACTTATTCCCAAAGAATCAATAAGATGGGAGAGTGAAGAAGATTCATCACTAAATTACTGGATATGAACATTTCAGTAAGATGGAAGAGTGAGTTAGAGTTATCAACACTAAGTTGTTGAATATCTATACTTTTGGAGGTCCAAAAGTTCTTTAGTGGGAAGGTGTGATCCAAGCGGATCTAAAGAACACTCATAGAGGTCCAGGAGAATCTGAAATGCTCACGGAGGTCCCATGGGATCCATAAATGCTGAAAATTTGACCTTCTCAAATCATCTTGAAAATGACATCATTGTGTAGAGCTCGTCTCAGCTTTCCAACGACGCAAATGACAACTCAAATAGAGTTCATATGAAAAAATTATAAGCGATCAAAGTTCATGTCAAACAATCAAAAGTCAAAGGTCAAAGGATGATGTCAACAATGACACATGGCACATGTCCGTACAACAGGTGATGTGGCAGATTAGTTGGCATATCCAGTCAGCAGCTGAGTTGGCAAGTCCGTACTCTAAGTAGTCTAATGATTTGTCGACAGGTGGAAAGGATAGCCAATGAGACACTACCATGTGGAAACCCCTCATTGGTCAATATTGGTTTATATTGTACAAAATTTTGGGTTGACAGGGGTCGAACATGCGACCTCCGTGACCATCGAAAGTCTTAACATACTTACCACAACCAACACACCATCACAATGAATCTTAACCTATAATTTTGCGGGTTATATTTAAAATCAAGTTAAAGGTTTGTCTAGGTGGCTAAAGGGTCGAGGGGCTAAGCTCTCGACCCTAGCCTTAGCCTCTGGTCCATACACCATACCACATGATTGTTCCATAAAATTTGTAGGGAGTTTAACCATATGCGACGAGAGTTGTAACACATATAGTATATAGTATATACTACATATTATATAAAACATATATATAACCAACAAACGGATAAGCCATGAGAATAGAACCCCGACCTCCACTATATTAACGGGTGGTTTTAACCACTAGGCCAACGACCCTATACTTAGTGAAGATTTCGCCAAAATTAGTATTCAGTTGCCATTAAGTACGAGATACGATTTTAGGACCAAGCCTATATATTGGGCATAGATTCCAAGGCTGACACATACACATCCCTATGTGCATAGATCCCGAGGCAAGGACATGCCATGATTTTCGAGACTGTACGGATGCATTCAAGTACAAACCAATTTTTGTGTTGCAACATAAAGCGTGCCTAATGGTACCTTGACGAAATTTCAAGTATTTTATATCAATTTTGCACGTTTTTTCGCAAGGATCGTGAATATGAAGTATTTTTTTTTATTTGAGGTCAGTTGTAAAACTTTTTTTCACAATTCGTCATTAATGAGAATTTAATGCATTGTTTTATGTGCCAAAGAACGTGAAATTGAGCTAGTTTGGAAATTTATCGACTTTATAGTCAAAAGTTTCAAAATTTCACAAGAATTTCAATGGTGTAGTTATTTTCTTGTTTTGAGTAATGGAATTTAAGAGAATCCATTAAATGGCCATATGCGAGTCATTTTACATGTGATTTTTGGTACTTGAGATGGAGAAGACAATTTTCATTGGATTGAATGGAACTTAAAGATGAAACAAAAGTATGTAATTTGAGTTCTTTTATTTTATGGTGTGTCATCTCACTATCATTAAGCAAGCTAATCTTCAATTTATGAGTTTTTTGGATAAAAACTATTGCATGTATATATGTGAAGCAGTGAGTGGTGTCTAAGGATTTTCTAATCAAGGTGGAGTCCCCCTAAGTCTTTTATTCCTTAAATTTCAACATTTCCCTTGTAACTCCAAAATTTAATTAAATATCATGCATATATAATAAACATCATAAAATATACCAAAAATTAACCAATATAAACATGCCACATCAACAAACACTTGTACCTCCCAAAAAAATATCATAGTGGCATGATACTAAAAGTTTTCAAAAAATAATATCATGTGTCTGTTGTCCAAAATATGCATCAAATGTCAAGGTGGAAATGTCATCATACAAACAATAAATCATAAACAATATTTTTTTTTTATGTTGCTTTTGTTTGTTCAATTCCCTCTGAAAGAGAAGCCCTGTGCTTAAGTAAGTCTTGATCAACAAACTCCTTTTCTTCTACTTTCTCAATATTAGGGTGCATATCATTGAAAACAATTTTTCTTTCATTACTTTCCACTTGAGTTAAAAGTTGTTTTGACTGTATGGATGAGACTTCAAATGGTTCAGAGCTTGGAGAATTTACAGGTTGTTTTCCTTTGTCCAATTGAGGTTCAATGGGAAGCACTTTATAGTTTCTAGGAACTTGGACCGAATGGGCCATAAAAGTGCAGATGCAACATGAGGAATATAATGCATAGGAGGAGGTGGTGGCAATGGGTTATTTGGCCAACGAGATATGCTAGACAAAGGATTTGCGAGAATATTTTCCTAGCCATCATTGGTTGGTTGCCTAGGAGGTTCAGGAAAATCAACAATACTCGGGTGAGGTTGGAGAGGTGGATCAAGAGGAGTTTGGGGTGGTGGCAAGGCATGATGTATAACAAGGTTATGGTAGTAGGTTTGCAACAACTGATTGAACTCTCCTAAGTCGATATTGAATTTTATCGAGAATCTCATCTTTTTATTTCTTCCTTTCTACCCAAAAACATTGGGCACTCTTCCTCTTCAGCCCCTGTTACCTTTTTTTCCACTGCGATTACTTCCGCGACTAAAAAAACTCATCTATATGCATCAATATTCTGATGAGTCACATCCCTAATCTAATGCAAATCTTGTATAATAAGACAATTGTTAACACAATTTAACACTTGGTCATATATAAGCATACATCCACGAACATGAGAAAGCAAGAGAACAATTGCAGGACAAATGAAAGACAGACACAGATATAGTGTGGGCGAAAAAAATTGTTCCTAACACTCGACTAAGTATTTATATTGTGAAACAATTACAATATGAGCACTACTAACTCAGTTTACAGATTCGACAGAGTCATACAAATCTCCTCACCTCACCAAGACACTCATAAATAGATTCGTCACACCAAGACTCTCTGTCACAACCATCTCCGCAAGCTCCTGCAGTGCACCTTAGACGTGCTTGTTGGGACAGGATTTTGGGACCAGTTTTGGGAATTGTGCAGCGCATGCAAAGGAAGGAGAGACAGTTGACACACTTTCATGTATCGACATGGGCAAAAGAAGGAAGATTGTTGGAAGTCGTTAGGCATTTTGGGTCCATTGATACGAGCTAAGCCCTATTGTAATTGTATAATTATGTAATGGTTTTGGGATAGAGAGGAGGCAAGGAATGAAGAGCTAAGTAAAAAGTAGAAAGCAAGTAGTAAGTAGCGAAGAGTGACAAAGAGATAGAAGAATGACAAGGGAAATTTGTACAAGCGCAATGCACATATTTTGTAATGGACGGTTTTGAATAATATAATAAGAAGTTGACCGTTGTAGACGTAGCGCATCTTGGGTGAACCACGCTAATCATGGTGTCTATATGTTATGATGTGGTTGTTGTTCTGTTTATTGCATGCATATGATATCTGTGTTTTTATTATGAATATGTTACATGTTATTATGTTTATGCGCACATGATATAATCCTGAATAAATGCTAAGCTAGAATGGTTATAAGGATTGCCTCCCATCCCTTCAACACTATGAAAACCTAGTTCCTGCAATTCCCATAGATACCTCAGGGGAAACTTCACCTGCTTGCGGGTGATGTCGAAAGGGCCAGTATATGAGGGTTTTGATGGTGAATTCATGTTGACCCCTGGGTCCGCCCACTACACACCAACAAATGGTTTTGTTGTCGGGACCGAGATTTGAAACTAAAGAGAATGTGGAGGCTAACTAAGGAAGAAATCGGATGATGGTTAGAGACAAAGGAGTGCGAGTTTTCTAGATATCAGAATAAGAACCCCCGAATCAACCCGGAGAAGTGGTTACAGAGGTACATATTTACAGACTTACATGAGATTTTCTTTGTTGATTTCCCGATGGTTTTGGTTGAGTGGTTACAAAGGTTAGTTGAAAAGAAAAAAATATTTCGCACTGTTGTTTTGAGGAGTTGGACCCCTGAGTCGATTCAACAAGTTAATACCATAAGTAATCAGATCTCGCATGTAATTGATTTCTGTCTTGATAGTGTATTGGGGGGTTATATTACTAAGTTTGTACCCAATCATATAGTACTGCTGAAAGATAATTCTTTAAAGGCCCACATAGAAGATATTTGAATTCACTGTCTACTTGGGTCAAGATGTTATTGTGTGATAAAGGGGTTATGAAGTTGGAATCTGATTACCCTAGTAGTTAGGCACCTTCACGTGCACAGGGGGATGACCAGGGGATGGTCTGAGAGTATAGAGAAGAGGGATGCAAGAAAGAATAAATAAGGAACATGTGGGTTGAGAATGCTGAGAGAAGAAGAAGAGATTGGAATGTTGCGTAACGAAAAAATATTTCGATACAGTAGGAAGAGGATTGTGGTTGATAGAGAAGGGAAACATAATGAGTTTGAGGACACTAACATAGTTCTCCATATCAAAAGAATATCGCTCATAGAAAGAAAGGAGGAGGAAAAGGAATGACAACTCATCCTAGCAGAAGGAGATCCATTACATCCCATTAGCCCCAGTCAGGCCAAAATCTATGTCAAACCCACGACCCCGTGTGTGTCTTTGAGGTCTGAGGTAATATCTGAAACTTTGTCAATTGTAGTTAATGAAGGAAGTAAAGATAGCAGTAAAGGTAGTCAGAGTAGTGGGAGTAGTACTTCAACCCAAATTCAATTAGGGACACCGAGGAAGAATACTGCGCAATACACAATGGCGGGGGTATACCCCACTTTGAGAATGCATGTCTTCAACGAAGCAGGGATATAAGATACGAAACAACGCTTATTTTTATGTGAAGCATATTGGACCACGAAGCAGGTGCAAGATGACGATACGAAAATCACACAGTTAGTGACAAAATTCAAAGATCGCGTGTTACTCTAGTATATGAAGTATAAATCCACTACACCTACGAGACAAGCCAAAACGTTGGCAGATATCAGGCAAGCCTTGTTAAAAGAGTTCTGGGAACCAAAGTTTGAGTCACAATGTATTACAAAACTAAAAGAGATAAAGCAGTTGTAGAATGAATCAGTATGGGATTTTGATAAGAGATTTAAGATACCAACGGATTGGTTGACCTTCCATATTCCAGAAAAGCATAATAGGAAATGGTTCATTGCGGGATTGTTACCACATATACGATGCCCATTGACGTAGCAAAAGATTAGGTTGCAATCAGAAGCACTAGAGATCGCCATGAAGTTGGAAGCATTCCCTATAGGAGAGAATGGCATAGGGATGGCTCGGGTTCAATCATAGCTATCAACATTAATAATTCAGTTGTGGGAGCTTGTATACGGGAAGGAAAAGTGTGAAGAAGTATGGTGTGTTACATGCAAAAAGGAAGGTCATCATAAGAAGGAGTGTCTAGCCTTTAAAGATTATTTGGCTACAGGAGTCCTGAATCCCATAACCTTAGGAGGAGGGGTATGGTGTGAGATATGTTGAACGATGGGTCATCACCCAATTGTTTGTCCTTTCATGCAGAAGTATTAGAGCACTGCCAAAAGTTTATTTTGTAATTTTTGTAAGTATGTGGGACATAACAAAAAGGATTGTCGCACACTCGATCTAATGAGAGAACACACCATAGATGCATACAAATTTCAAGGGGAAGATAGATCGGAAGGAGGGGTACCACAATATAATACTCTGAGGGGATACAATCAAGGAGGTAGAGGAGGATTCATAGGTCGAGGAAGAGAAAGATTCAATAGAGGAAGATGACCGATTATCTACTATAACTGTAACCAGTTTGGGAATTTGGCACGAGACTGTCAAAATCCTTGTATGTTGTGCACATACTATAAACAATTGGATCATGCGACAAAATATTGTCCATAGCTGATCTCGAATTGGAAGGAGAAAAGGAACCAACGTGTGCAGATGATAGCAGTGGAAGAGCGCGATGATCGACTAAGGGTAGCAATAGTTATGCACTAAGGAGTAAGAACAAGAGCTAATGTGACATAACAAGGAATTTAGACTGACCAATGGATCATGAAAGTAGTATAACCTCCTCCAAGGTTCAACCCTTGGAAAGAGAGAAACACATATAAGCAAGCAAGGAAGGAACAACTAGAAACAGGATGGGGAGCATCGACTTCACAACCTGTGTATGACGTGCCTCCAGCCTATGACCACTCGATCACAAAAATTCCAGTTCAGATGGTAAGTACTCTGAAAATTTTCTTAAAGAGTTATTTAGAACCAATAAATGATGAAACTACATTAAACACACTACGTGGGATGATCGACCAATGCGTGCAAGATAAAGAAGCACCTAGTATAGAATGAGCAGCTAACCAGGTACAACACAGGAAAAGGATGAATAGGGAATTATGGCTTAATGCACTTATAAGAGAATATGATATGGATAATAGCATCTTGGATCTGGGATATGATGTGAATGTCCTTCTAAAGAAGAAATGGGAAATGATGGGAGAACCAAAGTTGATCTGGTCACCAATTCAGTTGAGGCTAGCAAATCAACACAAGATTGTTCCGATTGGATGATTAACAGGGGTGAATGTTAATATCGATTTAGTGTGTACCACACCATATTTTTAAGTAATCGAGATAGTGGATGGTATTAAACCTTACCCAACTTTACTTGAACTCGATTTGGATTTTGATAACCAGACCATTATTGATCTGAAAAAGAGACAATTGATCTTTGAAGTAGGATACTTGAGAGTTACTAAGTCATTGGATCCCATAAAAGGAAGACGATATGTGGAACCGATAAGGGGAAAATAACTTGATAACCTTTACAATGTGACTGCGCGGATGGATGACTATATCAATCCTACTACTGAGGGTGTACTCAGTGGTAAAGTATCATATCTTGCGCATCGGATTCAAAAGAAGCCCTGGAACATTGGAAACAAAGGTTACATGAAGTATCTACAAGGAGATGTGCTCGTATTACCCACACATTGCATTGGATTGGAGTTGAGGTACGTGATCCCCCGAAGTCGGATGGACTAACAGATATAGATTCTTTTGTAAAAGAATTTGAATTGTATATATCTGAACAACAAAGATTGCTAGCTTTAGATATCACTCTGAAAGCGACTCCTGCAAGGTGGTGGGCTACGCATAAGGATAGAATAGATAATTGGCAACAATGCAGAAGGTTGTTAAAGGTCAGGTTCAGAACATAAACTAAATATACTACAGAAAAGTATACTAGGTTGATTTGTCCTATAGATCATCTTACACACTGCATCGTGACATGGAGCTCAGTACCTAAGCAGGAATGGACACACTTGTTTGTACACACTCTAGATACCATCTCGAAGAAATGGTATGTAGAACTGGAAGTATGCAGATAAAGAATAGACTGTGAATATTTGACTCACAACTTCAAGGTAACTTTCAATTTTGAATATGATGCCCCTTTGGTCGACACAACTCTGCAGATTATCAAGAACAATATATTTACATCAGAAGACTCGACGGGACCAATACCCTTATCTAGTGCACCCAACTCTTCTCCGATTGTCCAAGAAGTTGTGGAATGCTATAACATTGTTGGGGATGACCAGGAGGACAAAGACCCAAGAAATTTGCAAGTACCCGAAACTGAAGGAGAGTGTGTAGTAGAGGGTCTTGAGCTTGAATCTGTCTTGTATGCAAAGATGGTGAAAATGCACAAGGTGAATATTGGTACAAAGTGTAATCCCAAGTTTGCAAACATTAGAGATTATTGGAATGAAGAAATTGTTGAGAAGATAGATGATTTACTTCATGAATACCAAGACCTTTTCATAAATGAAAGGGATTGTTGGGGAGCTAGGGGAGATGAGGATCCATTTGAATTCAGATGCAAAGCCAGTGAAGTAGAGACTGTATCGATTGAAACCAATATATAAGCAGAAAGTGAAAGCATAAATAGATAGAATGTTGGAAGCTGGGATTATTGAACCAGTCACAGAGTCATAATGGATCAGTTCAATGGTGATTCGGGATAAGAACACGGGTGGAATCAAAATTTATGTGGATATGAGGAAATCGAATGATGATTTCTTACATGACCCAGTTCCTACCCCATTTCAGATGAAGTTTTGGAGAATGTAGGGATACAAGAAGATTACTCTTTTACTGATGGATTCTCTAGGTATCATCAGATTAAGATTGAGCAAGAGGACAGGCATAAGAAGACATTTGCGATGGAATGAGGATGTTATCAGTATACAATCATGACTTTTGGATTGAAAAATGCACCAACAATATTTTTCTGAGTTGTTGTTGTGACTTTTAAATAATTTATTCATAAATTCGTAGAAGTATGCTTGGATGATTGGACAATGTTCAGTTTGTTGAAGGACCATATTGAAATTATGCGCTTGATGTTGAACAGATGTAAACAATTCCAGATTTCTTTGAACTTGAACAAGTGTATTTTCTATGCACGATTTGGTATCATGTTGGGTCATGTAGTATGTAAACATGGGTCATGTACTATGTAAACAAGGAATTTTGGTTGATCATGTGAAGATTATTGTTATTGTTGATTTTCCACCACCTACTTCAGTGTGAGAATTGTGAGCAACATTGGGTCATATGAGATACTACATAAAGTTTATTAGGGGATACGCGTAGATCACATCCCCACTGGAAAATTTGTTGAAGAGGGAGGTCACATTTCAATGGAACAAGGAATGTCAATAAAGTTTGGATACCTTAAAGCAGAAACTGGTTACTGCGCCAATTTTAGTATATCAGGATTGGAAGAATGAATTCCATGTCCACGTAGATGCATCATCTATAGTGTTAGGCGCAGTTCTAGCTCAGCTAGGGGAAGGAGGTTTGGATCATCCCATTGCATTTACCACCAAAAAGTTGTCAACTACTTAATAGAATTACACTACTACAGAGCATGAAGGATTGGGAATGGTGTATGCACTACAAAAGTTTAGGCATTATCTGTTGGGATCACATTTTAAGATGTACATGGATCATTTTTCACTAAGATACTTAGTCAATAAGCCAGTGCTGTGGGGGGGAGTGGGTGGGGAGATATGCAGATGGGTGTTATTATTTCAATAATATGATTTTGAAGTGACTCGGAAATTAGGAAAATTAACTACAAGACCTGATCATTTGTCACGCATATTAACAAGGGAAAATGTGGGAAATATGGATGGTAGTCTACCATATGTGCACTTGTCCGTTGTATAGATGGCTGATGATTACTTTGCATATATTGTTTAGTTCTTCAGCACATGAGTAGTCCCACCTGACTTTACAATTGCATAGAAGAAGCAATTAGTTGTAAAGGCATCATATTATCAGCTTATAATGAGGAATTTATATGTGTTAGGCACATATGGTATTCTTCGAAGATGTGTATTGGAGCACAAGATGGAGAAATGCACAAAGTTATATGAAGAATGCACAAAGTTACATAAAGAGAGCGCATAAGTGTGGACTCAATTGTTGGAGGATGCAAAGTTACACACAATAGAACAAAGATTGCAAGCTGCACGGGAGAAGGTGCAAAGGTGAAAAGAAATAATAAACACTCTGCCAACAATAGAAGGAATGGCTGCAATAGTTGAGAATAAGCAGTTGTACCTCGTGATAAACCATATAAGAGTTGAACAACATAATCTCACACAAATCTTGAGCTGTTATAAGAGGAATCATTTCGGGTGACAAAAGAATTTACGACTACACAAGGCATAGTAAAGAAAGTAGTGCAAGACAACGCAAAAAAACTAAAGACCCTCATTATCACGCAAACAACAGAGAGGATTTTGGAGTAAGAAGCAAAGGCAAAGGACAAGGTCGCAACTGTGAAAGAAAATATTTAGAAGTTCATTGTGATGTGCTAGGAAGCGTAGCATAAGGACCGAGTGGCTCTAGACGAGCCACAAGTGAGTGTTGGGGCCTTTTGGGATAGGATTTTGAGACTAGTTTGGGGAACTGCACATCCCACGTAAAGGAAGGAGAGACAGTTGGCGCACTTTCAGGGATCAACGCGTGCTAAAAAAGGAAAACCATTGGAAGACGTTACGCATTTTGGGTCCATTGATACGGGCTAAGCCCTGTTGTAATTGTATAAATATGTAAGGGTTTTGGGATAAAGAGGAGGTAAGGCATGGAGAGATAAGTAAGAAGTAGAAAGAAAGTAGTAAGTAGAGAAGAGCGACGAAGAGATAGGAGAACAACAAGGGAATTTTGTATGAGGCATGATGTATGAGCGCAGTGTGCATATTTTGTAATGGATGTTTTGAATAATATAATAAGAAGCCGATCATTGTGGATGTAGACCATATTAGGTGAACCAAATTAATCATGGTGTCTATGTGTTATGATGTGGTTGTTGTTCTATTTATTGCACGCATATTATATATGTTCTGTTATTGTGAATATGTTACATGTTAATTTGTTTTTGCACACATGATATAATCCTAAATAATTGCTAAGCTAGAATGGTTATAAGGATTTCCTCCCATCCCTTCAACACTACGGAAACCTCGTTCCTCCGGTTCCCATAGATACCTCGACTGGGACTCCACCTGCCTGTGGGTGATGGTGAAAGGGCCGATATCTGAGGGTTTTGTTGGTGAATTCATGTTGAACCCTGGGTCTGCCCACTGCGCGCCAATAGTGCCCACAACCACAGACATGTTGTCCCTTCATTTCCTCAAACTTTCACCAAGCTAACATAGATTTCGGTTCTGCCTCACACATGCCTCCACAAACCTACATTTCTAGAATTCCAATAAACCTCCCAAAGTGTCCAAATATTGGCTACTTGTCTTCCATCTTGGAAACTCTATCTTGATTCGTTGCCTTAGACTTGTTCTCCAAATATCTTGCCAATCTTATATCTATCATTCCTTTAGTTTTGTTCCCTTGCTCTTATAGTAACTCCAAGGGTCACTTGTACGAAACATCATGTATCTTCGGTGTGTCACCTCGCTTCACGAACCCACACTCAACCGACTCGTTGCTCCCTTCCATGCACCTAGTGTCCCCATCCAAGCCTGCGTGCCCATCGACCATTTGTGTCTCAAACCAGCGGACCCCTTGCCTTGTGCGCTCTGTCATATCGACCATTGCGACTCCTCGTGGGTGTGTCGACAAAGTCATCCAACCTATTCAGTGCACCCATGTTGTCGAGGGAAGATGGGTCCACTCCTTGGAAATGCTCCCAAGTGTCCTTGCCCTTGCCAAAACACAACCCAAGTCTCCGCCAATCATTTTGAGGCAAGTAAGGTGTGTGCCCCCTATTGATGAAAAGGAATGGATGTCTTTATAACAACATTTTCGAATATTGCTAGGATAATGCAAGATAAGCGAGATTATTACCCTATGTTTATAACTCTTACAAAAATATGAATTAGTCCTCAAGAAATATGTACTTGGGCCTAATGTTGTTTTATATGTTTGGTATTTTTTAAAGAAAAATACAAAAAATGCTTGTAGCAAAAATTTACATCAAATTAAAGGAATAATCATAAGACAAATATGAAATAACATTAGACATCAAGTGCAAAAGTGAAATTAAAACTAACAATGATTTTATTAATTCAATTTTAAATTACAACAAAAAACTTTCTCTTCATACCCCTGCATGGGTAAGGACCAAAGTAAGGCTTAGAAGTCAGAGGTGGAATGTTATATCACATAGAGACTACTAATGTCTTCTAAGTAAAGACCAAAACTGATAAAATTGGATCAACAAGCCACAAATATGCCATTGTCTTCACTATGCAAAACAATTATAATCAGCAGTGAAAACTAATTCAGAAGTCAAATAGGAATGAACAAACTATAAAAAAAAAAGTGATTGACCTTTGGAAGCATGCCAATAATCCATGCTTCTCAATCCTTCTTATTTCCACCTTCAGCAAAACCCTGCTATCAACGAGAAGATTCAACCTTCAAGTAATTTAGAAATTAATGGAAAATGAATATAATCTCACTTTAGAGCAAGAGCAAATCTTATCAGAGTTATGCCTCTCTATTTTCTCATGCATTTGTCCCTCCATCAAATCCTTCTTTTATTCCTCAAAGGTATTTTTGATTAGTTCAACTACCTTTACTTAGATAGTTAACTAACTTTTAGTTAAGTGGGAAAGTTTTAATAAATAATCATAATAAGATTTTTTAATAAATATAACTAATAGGTGGGGACCCCCGAAATAACTTTATTGTTTAATTTCCAAAATATCCTCTTGTACCTCCACATTAGACTTTATGAATATCATTCATAAAATAAATGCACATCCATCAGCCCTAAAATGAATAATAATGCCATAAAAAAACACTTGTGACTCCCATTAATATTTTAACCATGTTAATATATATATATATATATATATATATATATATATATATATATATATACATATACTTCTTGTTGTCCAAAAATAAAAAGTGCAAGTTTGTCATCAATAAACTGCAACGTAAAGTCATCATAAAAAGAAATTAAAAGTCATTTTTTTGTGGGAGGTTGTCTTCCTCTGTCCACTATCCTGAGATGAAGTTATCCTGTTTGTTCGTAAATCTGCCTTGGAAGATTTCTTGTCTTCATTTGATGATACTTCAGGGTGCATATCACCAAAGGTGATATTATTAGGCTCATGTTTTTGAGGAATTGAATGCGAGGTAATAGAATGAGAAAATGAATCATAACTAGGTGACATGTCAAGTTTCTTCCCTTTGCTAGGTTCAGGTTCTTGAGCTAAGATTTTGCTTCTATTGGGTTGTTGAGAAGATAATGAATGTGAAGCCATGGAAACAACACGTTGAAGTGGTTGTTTAGGAGGAGGAGGAGGAGGAGGAGGTAGTGGCAAAGATACAATGGGCCATCCATGGTTATGTGGTTGGGGACCATGGATTATTTCATTGTATCCATCATTGACTGGAACCTCGGGCTGTAAGGACACATGTGGTTCAATAGGTATGCCGATGATGCTAGGATGAGGATGCAATGGGGATCTGACAGGTGGTGGAGGAGGATTAAAATATCATTGGCATGCAAGGTTTATAAGACCAATTTGGAGGAGTTGATTAAATTTCTCATAGTCAACATCAAAGTGAATAGAGAATCTAAGTCTCTTGTTTATGCCCCTAGGCCAACCAACTTGCTGACCTGTATTCCAATTTCCTTTGTTTCCTCTGTTATCTCTGTTGTTGCCCTGGCTGGAAAAACTCATTTATTAAACATGAAGACTAGATAAGAGTATGAATACAACAAGAAGTAAAATATCAAATACAATTTTTGCATTTAACATAATTTTAGAAGTGGATCTGACTCGATCAACAATCAAGCATGCAATCAACCATTGATAAAAGGGGGTCAAACATTTAGCTCTGTTTTGAAACAATTCCTAGATCTCATATCTCATACAACTGATATTATTTTAGAACATGGGGTTTATAGTGAAATTAGGAAGATGATGGGTTTTGTAATGAGCGAAAAGTGAAAATAAATGATAAGGAAAAGCGATTAATGCTCATAATTATAAGCTAGATTTTGGATATTAACTTGTAAGCTAGATTTGGTTTACCACACATCAACCTTCAACCAATATTACAGATTATATTCAATGCATGTTAATATTTTTATCGCACATGTCATGTGAAGTATCCATCATCCTTGCTTCAAAATAGATCCTGTCATTTTCTTATGTATTATAGGAAAGAAATGTGAATTAAAAGGAAACATGACATTGAGAATTTAGGAGTAACTTGTGAAAAGTGGAAATATGAAAGAGGTTTGGACCTGAAAACAATAGAAATCAACCATTACTAGGACTTGTGATTTTCTTTCAGTACTCTTTATCTTTTGTCACCCTCAACCTGTCTTTAAATGTTGAACATATATTTATGTAACAGTGTTCATGGTTCCACATTAAACTTACGGAGGTCAGACATTTAGTAATATTTCTTTTTCCTATATATATATATATATATATATGCTCCCATAAAATTGTTCATATCAAGTTGTAAGCAACCTACTTTTCCATAGAATTTTTTTTTTTCATTTCATAATAGGGGGAAGAAAGATGAAGTTAAAATGATATGTGTTTTTGGGAATTTAGGAATGATGTATGAAAATTGAAATCATGAGGGATTTGATCCTGTATATAAAATAAAAATATCCTCTAATTACTTCATGACTTAGGTTTGTCTTATTTCAATCCATATCAACATGCCCAAAAATCAAATACCCTGACTGTGTTCATTCCATAAAAGATTTTGAATCAAACAGGTAACACAAAGTTCGCTCATTTTTGCTTTTACAATCATCAAATAAGCTTACATTAGCAGCTTAAGAAAAACGAATTTAATATGCCTATAAGAAAAATTGGTTTAATTTTTTAATCCAACAATATATAATCAATCAGGTCAATTTTGTGTTAGGGTTTTTAATATCTCTAACAATCCATTAAAATATAACATACAGGTCGGAACCCTGTTTCCTTCAAACATTTTTTTTAATCAAAAC
>JASDQU010736250.1:86721-97948 GCA_032191745.1 Picea mariana
GGATTGGAAGAATGAATTCCATGTCCACGTAGATGCATCATCTATAGTGTTAGGCGCAGTTCTAGCTCAGCTAGGGGAAGGAGGTTTGGATCATCCCATTGCATTTACCACCAAAAAGTTCTCAACTACTGAATAGAATTACACTACTACAGAGCGTGAAGGATTGGGAATGGTGTATGCAGTACAAAAGTTTAGGCATTATCTATTGGGATCACATTTTAAGATGTACATGGATCATTTTGCACTAAGATACTTAGTCAATAAGCCAGTGTTGTGGGGTGGGGTAGGGAGATATGCAGATGGCTGTTATTATTTCAATAATATGATTTTGAAGTGACTGGGAAATTAGGAAAATTAACTACAAGACCTGATCATTTGTCATGCATATTAACGAGGGAAGATGCGGGAAATATGGATGGTAGTCTACCATATGTGCACTTGTCCGTTGTATATATGGCTGATAATTACTTTGCATATATTGTTTAGTTCTTGAGCACATGAGTAGTCCCACCTGACTTTACAATTGCATAGAAGAAGCAATTAGTTGTAAAGGCATCAGATTATCAACTTATAATGAGGAATTTGTATGTGTTAGGCGCATATGGTATTCTTCTAAGATGTGTATTGGAGCACAAGATGGAGAAATGCACAAAGTTATATGAAGAATGTACAAAGTTACATGAAGAGAGCACATAAGTGTGGACTCAATTGTTGGAGGATGCAAAGTTACACACAATAGAACAAAGATTGCAAGCTGCACGGGAGAAGGCGCAAAAGTGAAAAGAAATAATAAACACTCTGCCAACAACAGAAGGAATGGTTGCAATAGTTGAGAATAAGCAGTTGTACCTCGCGATAAACCATATAAGAGTTGAACAACATAATCTTGCACAAAGCTTGAGCTGTTATAGGAGGAATCATTTCGGGTGACAAAAGAATTTACGACTACACAAGGCTTTGTAAAGCAAGTAGTGCAAGACAACGTAGAAAAACTAAAGACCCCCATTATCACGCAAACAACAGAGAGGATTTTGGAGTAAGAAGCATAGGCAAAGGACAAGGTCGCAACTGTGAAAGAAAATATTTAGAAGTTCATTGTCATGTGCTAGGAAGCGTAGCATAAGGACCGAGTGGCTCTGGACGAGCCACAAGTGAGTGTTGGGGCCTTTTGGGACAGGATTTTGAGACACGTTTGGAGAACTGCACATCACACGCAAAGGAAGGAGAGACAGTTGGTGCACTTTCAGGGATCAACACGTGCTAAAAAAGGAAAACCATTGGAAGACGTTACGCATTTTGGGTCCATTGATATGGGCTAAGCCCTGTTGTAATTGTATAAATATGTAAGGGTTTTGGGATAAAGAGGAGGTAAGGCATGGAGAGATAAGTAAGAAGTAGAAAGAAAGTAGTAAGTAGAGAAGAGCGACGAAGAGATAGGAGAACGACAAGGGAATTTTGTATGAGGCATGATGTATGAGCGCTTTTGTAATGGATGTTTTGAATAATATAATAAGAAGCCGATCATTGTGGACGTAGACCATATTGGGTGAAACAAATTAATCATGGTGTCTATGTGTTATGATGTGGTTGTTGGTCTATTTATTGCACGCATATTATATATGTTCTGTTATTGTGAATATGTTACATGTTAATCTGTTTTTGCACACATGATATAATCCTAAATAATTGCCAAGCTAGAATGGTTATAAGGAGTTCCTCCCATCCCTTCAACACTACGGAAAGCTCGTTCCTCCGGTTCCCATAGATACTTCGGGTGGGACTCCACCTGCCTGTGGGTGATGCTGAAAGGGCCGATATCTGAGGGTTTTGTTGGTGAATTCATGTTGAACCCTGGGTCTGCCCACTGCGCGCTAATAGTGCCCACAACCGCAGACATGTTGTCCCTTCATTTCCTCAAACTTTCACCAAGATAACATAGATTTTGGTTCTGCCTCACACATGCCTCCACAAACCTACATTTCTAGAATTCCAATAAACCTCCCAAAGTGTCCAAATATTGGCTACTTGTCTTCCATCTTGGAAACTCTATCTCGATTCGTTGCCTTAGACTTGTTCTCCAAATATCTTGCCAATCTTATATCTATCATTCCTTTAGTTTTGTTCCCTTGCTCTTATAGTAACTCCAAGGGTCACTTGTACAAAACATCATGTAACTTTGGTGTGTCACACTGCTTCACGAACCCACACTCAACCGACTCGTTGCACCCTTCCATGCACCTAGTGTCCCCATCCAAGCCTGCGTGCCCATCAACCGCTTGTGTCTCAAACCAATGGACCCCTTGCCTTGTGCGCTCTGTCATATCGACCATCGCGACTCCTCGTGGGTGTGTCGACAAAGTCATCCAACCTATTCGGTGCACCCATGTTGTCGAGGAAAGATGGGTCCACTCCTTGGAAATGCTCCCAAGTTTCCTTGCCCTTGCCAAAACACAAGCCAAGTCTCCGCCAATCATTTTGAGGCAAGTAAGGTGTGTGCCCTCTATTGATGAAAAGGAATGGATGTCTTTATAACAACATTTTCGAATCTTGCTAGGATAATGCAAGATAAGTGAGATTCTTACCCTATGTTTATAACTCTTACAAAAATATGAATTAGTCCTCAAGCAATATGTACTTGGGCCTAATGTTTTTTTATATGTTTGGTATTTTTTAAAGAAAAATACAAAAAATGCTTGTAGCTGAAATTTACATCAAATTAAAGGAATAATCATAAGACAAATATGAAATAACATTAGACATCAAGTGCAAAAGTGAAATTAAAACCAACAATGATTTTATTAATTCAATTTTAAATTACAACAAAAAACTTTCTCTTCATACCCCTGCATGGGTAAGGACCAAAGTAAGGCTTAGAAGTCAGAGGTGGAATGTTATATCACATAGAGACTACTAATGTCTTCTAAGTAAAGACCAAAACTGATAAAATTGGATCAACAAGCCACAAATATGCCACTGTCTTCACTATGCAAAACAATTATAATCAGCAGAGAAAACTAATTCAGAAGTCAAATAAGAATGAACAAACTATAAAAAAAGAAGTGATTTACCTTTGGAAGCATGCCAATAATCCATGCTTCTCAATCCTTCTTATTTCCACCTTCCGCAAAACCCTGCTATCAACGAGAACATTCAACCTTCAAGTAATTTAGAAATTAATGGAAAATGAATATAATCTCACTTTAGAGCAAGAGCAAACCTTATCAGAGTTATGCCTCTCTATTTTCTCATGCATTTGTCCCTCCATCAAGTCTTTCTTTTATTCCTCAAAGGTATTTTTGATTAGTTCAACTACCTTTACTTAGATAGTTAACTAACTTTTAGTTAAGTGGGAAAGTTTTAATAAATAATCATAATAAGATTTTTTAATAAATATAACTAATAGGTGGGGACCCCCTAAATAACTTTATTATTTAATTTCCAAAATATCCCCTTGTACCTCCACATTAGACTTTATGAATATCATTCATAAAATAAATGCACATCCATCAGCCCTAAAATGAATAATAATGCCATAAAAAAACACTTGTGACTCCCATTAATATTTTAACCATGTTTTTTTTTTTTGACAGAAACGGTTAATGGGATTTGTATTAAAAACAACAGCAAGCCACTGGTGCTTTTACAATGTTTATAGGAATGCAAAATATCTTTACTAAAGTCAACTATGACTCTTATCTGCAAACAATACTTAGAAGTCGTGGTTGGCTATTACATAATACTAATAGAAAATTTCTTGCTTTTGGAAGTGCTTCTGAACTACTCCTTGCCTTTTCCCTTTGGCTGCTCTTTTTCTTCTTTCCATTCCTTGTTTAGCTGCTCCATCTGTTGCTCCAGATTTCACATTCTCACTTCATGATCTTGCTTTGGTTTTCCCAATTCCTTCCTCAGCTTCCAAATCTCCTCACTCAACCCGGATCTTGTGTAGAGAATGTCATTCTCTAACGCCTCCATTCGCCTCCCTGCCTTGCTATCCAGGCTCTGCAAGAAGTCTTCCAAGCTAACCATGCGTCCCCACAGTTTCTCTAGCTCCTCTTCCAGCGCAGTTATACGATCCTCCATGGATGGTTTTGGGCCCGAGCTCGACGCCATCCTGAGCTTCCGCTTGCTCCTCTTTCGACCTTCCACCGCTACCTGGATATGCTGCCCTGACTTGGCCTCCTTGCTCGGTGCTCCTCTTCCTTTGTCTAGACCCTTCCTTCCTGCCTGAGTTATATAATCCCGCTTCATCCTTACGCTGCTGGAATCTCTGCGCGGGGGTATGGCCTGAGGGATTGTGTTCGCCGACCTCATGATGGAGCTTCCCATCCTTTCTGAAGATCGCGCGGACAGGCTAAGATATGGTTGTCTTATCTTCTGCCCCTCCATCTTATCCATTTGTCCACTTGTGTTGTCGGCGCGATTTGAAGGATTTATGGGATACTCCCTTCTACTGTAGTTTTGTTGAGTATCATGCTGCCTTTCTCCAAATGGGCTCCCGTATTGGCCTCTTTGTCTGCCTGGGCATTGTTCCCTCTCAGGACATGGAACAATTGTATTGACTGGAACCGACACCTGAGAATCATTATTTTGTCGATGACGTGCTGGAGTTGCCCATTCGCTACCCTGGTATTCTGATTTAAGGCTTGGATTAAGAGCCTTGAATCTCCAATCACAATCAAATCTCGAATATTTAAGGATAGGGCTTGGTTGAGTCCTTGCCAGAGGGCAAGGGCTTCTGCTTTGTTGTTGGGCTCGATGCCTAGTCCCCAGGCATACCTGAGTATGATGTTCCCAGTTGGATTGCTTATTATCCCTCCTCCCCCTGCCTTCCCTGGATTACCTTTGGACACTCCGTCGAATGAGAGAATGTTGGAGTTTAGAGAGTTCCACTCTTCCATTGCACTTTTATCCATTCTGAGCTCCCAACTGCAGAGTGTGGAGATTGGGGGTCCCCCTAGCGAGACATTTTGAAGGCCTAGATGATGAATCCATCCTTCTTCTTCATGTCCCAAGGGCCTCGAGTTTGAGGTCTTTATAAAGTAGGGCGCACTCTCGCTGAAGAGACCGTTAATTTTAACGACTACCTGGGCTGGAGTTATTTTCTCTTCTCTGAAAATCCGATTATTTTTTTCCAGCCAGATCTTCCAGAGGATAAACTTTGGCAAAGCTTTCCAAGTCGCTGTAAGATGACCTTGATTTGTTGTCCTGAATGGGCACAGAGCCTGCCAATTCGATAGCAGAAGCTGGATATCCTGCGGGAAGGAAGGGGTCAGGGCTCCTAAACCAAGGGCTAAATGCCAGAGCTCACTAGAAAATGGGCAGCTCAATAGCAAGTGGTTTGTCTTCTCCTCTGCCTGACAGCAGAGTGGGCATCTTGTGGGCCTTGCCCACCCTTTTTTCTAAGATTTTCTCCTGAGAGAACTCCTTTTTGGGCCACTGTCCAAACAAACAAATCGATTTTCGGAAGGGATTTCACTGCCCAAATTGCTGAATCTTGTGGACCTTGGGGACCTAGGACGAGATGGGAGTAACCCCCAGCTGTGGTGTAAGTCCCTGCTTTGGGACCCCAACCTATCTTGTCTTTCTTTTTCTCGCATAGGGGGGTTTTCCCTTGCAGTGATTCCTTTAGGCTACTTCACTCTTCTTCCAGATTGTGGGGTAGAGAGGCCATCTCCCACCTGGACCAAGACATGCTTTCATCATTTCTCCAAGTCGAGATATCCCAAAGACTGTGAATATTGTTATTCTGCATCCAATCTTTTAGACGCCTTAGCTCCTGCCTAGTTGAGAGTGTTGATCCTCCTAAGACTGAGTCTTCCCAAATGTTGATGTTTTTCCCATTTCTTGGGACCCAAGTGAGTTGTGGGAGGAAGGCCGGCAGCGCCTTCTAGCATAAGCTGAAGATTGGAGAGCCCTTCCCTAGCTTTGTTGGATTCCCTAGACATTTTGTCCCAGGCCCTCGAAAATACTTTTTCCAGAGGGCTCGTTTGCTCCAATTGGAAGTCCCTATGATGAGATTCCATAAAATTTTTGCTCCAAGAGCCAAATTTTGCATCTACATGTCCTTTAATTGGAGTCCCCCTTCAAGAAAGGGCTTTGTAATTTTCCCCCAATTGATGAGGTGCAACCTCCTTCCCGTTTGCTTTCCTCATTCCCAAAGAAACTACCCGGTCATCGCCTCTATTTCTTGTATTACAGATCTAGGCGCTAATAGTAGTGCACTTTGATAGATTGGAATGCTTGATAATACAGCTTTTATGAGAACTAGTTTGCCTGCTAAGTTCAGCCAGTTGGCTCCCCAGGAGTGGATTTTGTTTTTAATTCTCTCTATCATGTTATTCCAGTGTGCAGATTTTGGGGCGGCTTTAATGATAGGAACTCCTAGATAATTAAACTCTTCCCAGCTGGTGCTTCCTTCAATCCCAAGTATTCTTGAGATATCATGCATTTCTCTTAGATTAACGTTCCACCCATAGATTTTACTCTTGGATGAGCTGATCATGCTACCTGAGATGTCTGTGTAAATGTCAAGCTCCTTCTTGAATTTCTTGGCTATTGCCAGACTTGCGCCTCCCAGAAGCAACGTATTATCTGCAAATTGGGCATGGTTAATGTCCTTTACCCCTTTTGCGATTCGCAGCCCAGAAAGATTGAGCTGTCTTTGCCCATACTCTAGCTGAAGGCTAAGGACAGAGGCTTGAAGAGCGTAAAGGAGAGGGGAAAGGGGGCAACCTTCCCAGATTCCTCTTGTTGCTTGAAAGAACTTTGTGGCTCATCCATTTACCAAAGGTGCTATCCAGGGTCCAGCGATACATGCTCTGATCCAGTTAATGAAGGAGGGCGCAAACCCAAAACGCTCCATCACTTGGAAAAGAAAAGCATGCCTTACCCTGTCGAATGCATTTGAGAGATCAAGTTTGACTATCATACCTTTGTCTTTCCACCGTAGACTTGAGTGGAGTGCCTCTTGGACGAGGATGATATTGTCCATTATGCTCCTTCCTTTTATGAAACCCCCCTGATTTTTTGGAATAATAGCAGGGAGGATGCTTTGGAGTCTGTTCGCTATGATTTTGGTGAGTATTTTATAGCTAGTGTTGCAGAGGGAGATAGGCCAGAACCTTTCAAAGTTGGTTGCTCCTTTTTCCTTCGGGATCAATGCTAAGAATGAAGAATTAGTTCCTCCTCCAATTCGGGCACAAGATTGGGACTTTCTGATGAGTTTCGTGAGATCGGACTTGATGGTGTTCCACCCATGCTGATAAAATCTGGCCGTAAAGCCATCTGGTCCTGGGGCTTTATTCGAATGCAGTTGATCTAGGGCCTATTTGATTTCTTGCTGATCTATTTACCTGACTAACTTGTTGTTAACCTCTTCTTGAACCTTTGCCTTGATCAAAGCCAAATGATAGGTAGCTGGATCACTTGCTTCTCGGTGAGGCTCTGTATAGAGTGCTTCAAAAGCTTGCACTGCTGCCTCCTTGATGCCCTCAAAATCCGTTATAATCTGGTCCTGAGTGTGGATTTCTATTACCGTTTTAAACTACTTCCTGGCCTTCGCTTGCCTGTGAAAGAAATTGGTGTTCTTATCCCCTGCTTCAAGCCAGAGACACCTCGATTTTTGTTGCCAATGTTTCTCCTCTTCTCTACATGCTTGATGCAAAAAAAATTGCAGCTTTTCCTCTTGCTGCAAGTTTTCTTTCAAGGGATCCGCATCTTCCATTTCTAGTTGGAAAGCTTCTAATTGTTTTTGTGCTTCTAGGCGCGTTGAGAGGGGGTTTGGGAGGGTTTTGGCCCAAACTTTTAAAGCTCTTTTTAACCTTCTGAGCTTTTCTTCCTAGACATAAAAGGGGGAGCCTGCTACTGTACCGTTCCAGATTTTGGCTACCAGGGCAGGATAGCTTTCCTCTTGGATCCACCTTGGGTTGAAACGAAAGGGGATTGGCCCCAGATTATTGTCAGCTGACAGGGTTAGAGAGATTGGCTTGTGGTTTGACACGCTGTGAGGGAGAATAGAAGAGTCTAGATTTAGTCCCAAGACAACGAAGGAGCTTTGGACGAGGAATCTGTCCAGTCTTGCTGCAATATGCCCTGGCCCCACCCTCTTGTTTGACCAGGTGTATTTCCCTTTTACTGGCTTTATATCCTCCAACTCCCAGGTAGACATTAGGTCCTCTACCCATTCCCTTGCTTGGTCCCGAACTATTGAGCCTTCTTTTTTCTCATTCGCCGAGAGGGTTAGATTCAGATCCCCCCCGAGGATGATGTTATCCAGGGCGTTATGTTGCATGAAATCCCTTAAGGTCTCCCAGCAAGAGATTTTGTCTTCTGGAAGGACTGGTACATAGAGGTTAAAGAGGCTTACCTATCTCCCTGAATCCAAATGAACAAGGCTGGTGTAGATCCAATGTTTGCGTGCTTCATGCATGTGTAGGTCATATTTTTTGGAGTTCCATATCGTGCCAAGGCCGCTCGAGGCCCCTCTGGTACTTTCTTCTATACTGCTACTGACATTCCATCTTGCTTTGGCTCTCATGAGGAAGTCTTGTCCCTCCATCTTGGTTTCTTGGATCAACAAGATCTCGGCTTTAGAGGTTTTAATAATGTCTTTTAGTGCCTCTTCTTTGGGTGTGCTTCCGAAACCTCTGCAGTTCCAAGACACCAATTTCATTGATTACCTGAGGGGGAGTTTTGACCTTCCTGGAAGGCCTTGGACTTCTTCCTAGTTTGTCTGACATTGATCAACTACTTGAGGGTTGGCTGTGATCCGTTTAGGACATCCTTGTAAGTCTCTTTTTCTCGCTCCACTATTTTGGATTTCCTTCCTCTTCTTAGTTTTTGGGTGAGTTCGATGTTTCTATCTTCCTCACTGCTGCTTTCTGTATGGATCTCACCCTTCTCCATCGTTTGTGCTTCCCATGGCTCTCTGGGGTCTTGAGCTTGATCTTTTCCTTTCCCCTATGACGAGATGTCCACTAGTTCCAGATTTGGTCTCTGTTGTTCTGGCTCCTCTGCATGACTTGGCTGCGTCACCACTTCTGTAGTTTCATTTGTTCTTTCTGCGTCTGTTTCCTTACTACTATTCCGTGTGTCTTTGTTGGGTCCAGGATCTGCTTGATGTGCTGGGGCCATTTTTTCCGGTCTTGGACCCTTTGCCCTTGCGTTGGGTTTTGATTTACCCACCTGTTGCCATCCCTCGCTTGTGTCTTTAGCCATGCATGGTTCTTTGGGACAATTTCTCTGAAAATGCTCGTACTCATGACATCCCCTGCATTTAAACGATAATTGTTCGTAGTCGAATTTTTGGAAATGCTACCACTCTCCTACCTTTAGCTTGACTGCCTCTGGGATTCCTACCTCCAGATTCACCTCCACACAGATACGAGCACAAGAGTACTGGTCTTTTGGTTTCGCCTTATCTATGTAGTTCCCAAGGCCATTGTTGATTGCCTGGAGCGAGGAGTTGTTCCAACAATGGATTGGGAGGTTTGGGAGCCTGACCCACACCGGGACTTCCTTGGGAACCTCCGATTCCGGATCGAAGCTTGGGTGCCAACGATTCAGGTAGAGGCCTTGAGGGCCCATAAAATAAGGTTCGTTCCTGAAGATCAAGTCCCAGTCGGCTTCTAAAATAAACTCGAAAATGTAATAACCTTTGCCCACTGCATAGCATGTAACGTTGTTCTGTATTAAGGGTCTCCAGTTCCTTTGTATCCAGTTGTCTGTAGTTTTGGTGGAGGGCCAGAGCCCCATGAACTGGCCAACCAACCCTCGTTCAGCTAGCGAGACCACAACTCTCATTGGCTGATCTGAAGGCAGATCGATTTCAAGAATCGTTTCTAAGCGTTTTACAAAGCTAGGTGGTGTAGCATTTGAAGGTTTCTTGCCATGTCTGGTCAAGAGTTTGCGAAATGCGCTGCTGTGTGGGGGAGGAGCGCTTGGCTCCCCGCCCCCAAGGGCGGCCATGGGTCGATCTCTGCTTGGAAACCACAGCTAGGTCAAAAATTCCCAGTGTCCGCCCGTAACCTGATTCCCAAATTTTATGTTAATGGTCTAATATTTTANTAGGATAGTGGACAGAGGAAGACAACCTCCCACAAAAATAAAAAGTGCAAGTTTGTCATCAATAAACTACCACGTAAAGTCATCATAAAAAGAAATTAAAAGTCATATTTTTTGTGGGAGGTTGTCTTCCTCTGTCCACTATCCTGAGATGAAGTTATCATGTTTGTTTGTAAATCTGCCTTGGCAGATTTCTTTTCTTCATTTGATGATACTTCAGGGTGCATATCACCAAAGGTGATATTATTAGGCTCATGTTTTTGAGAAATTGAATGCGAGGTAACAGAATGAGAAAATGAATCATAACTAGGTGACATGTCAAGTTTCTTCCCTTTGCTAGGTTCAGGTTCTTGAGCCAAGATTTTGCTTATATTGGGTTGTTGAGAAGATAATGAATGTGAAGCCATGGAAACAACACGTTGAAGTGGTTGTTTAGGAGGAGGAGGAGGAGGAGGAGGTAGTGGAAAAGATACAACTGGCCATCCATGGTTATGTGGTTGGGGATCATGGATTATTTCATTGCATCCATCATTGACTGGAACCTCGGGCTGTAAGGACACATGTGGTTCAACAGGTATGCCGATGATGGTAGGATGAGGATGCAATGGGGATCTGACAGGTGGTGGAGGAGGATTAAAATATCATTGGCATGCAAGGTTTGTAAGACCAATTTGGAGGAGTTGATTAAATTCCTCAGAATCAACATCAAAGTGAATAGAGAATCTAAGTCTCTTGTTTATGCCCCTAGGCCAACCAACTTGCTGACCTGTATTCCAATTTCCTTTGTTTCCTCTGTTATCTCTGTTGTTGCCCTGGCTGAAAAAACTCATCTATTAAACATGAAGACTAGATAAGAGTATGAATACAACAAGAAGTAAAATATCAAATACAATTTTTGCATTTAACATAATTTTAGAAGTGGATCTGACTTGATCAACAATCAAGCATGCAATCAACCATTGATAAAAGGGGGTCAAACATTTTTCTCTGTTTTGAAACAATTCCTAGATCTCATATCTCATACAACTGATATTATTTTAGAACATGGGGTTTATAGTGAAATTAGGAAGATGATGGGTTTTGTAATGAACGAAAAGTAAAAATAAATGATAAGGAAAAGCGATTAATGCTCATAATTATAACATATAAGCCTATGTAATGAACA